>NNCF01126924.1:94883-110737 GCA_002313205.1 Laupala kohalensis | reverse complement strand
GAAAGAAGACAGGAAAGATGAAAAAGGAATGCAAATTAAAACCCTCCCGAGAACTTGTGGGAGGAGTCCCGATCTTCTCATAAAATTCAATAGTTTATTAACATTAACCGTTTCATTTCCGAGAATTGTTGGTAAATCTGCAGCCAGACCAATTTGTCTCCGTATACTCGAGTATCTTATGCAATCAGTTAGTAGGTGACGCACCGTCAGAGAACAGCTACACTCCTCACAAACGGGTTCATCATCAAGTAGTAAGAGATACCGATGGGTGAGAGGACAATGTATTCCTTAATTCGTGGAAGGAAGCAACGCTTACCCCTTTACTAAAACCAGGCAAGGACAAAAAATAAATAAATAGATTTCGAATGACGGTAATACTCTGATGGATTGATACAATTTTCAACGCTTTCAAATGAAATTGTACTTTCTTATTTACGTTTAGCAAAGAAAAGCTAGGTGAATCTACATGCGGGAAGTATACATTATAAATAAATTTAAACCGTAAAACTTAATCGANAATCTACATGCGGGAAGTATACATTATAAATAAATTTAAACCGTAAAACTTAATCGAAATTAATTTAATTTTTGCTCTTTAATGCTGCTTTACCAAAACTGATATAAGGAGTTTGTAGGACTCAACTCTTTGAACACAAAAGAGAACGAAATTTTAAACTGAGTTTTAAATGGAATTCTAATGAAATATTGTGATGCTCTTGGCTGTAATGAATAAAATGTAAAAAACATCTAATACTTGAAGTCGAAGAGAGTGTTAAAAAGATTTTTTTTTTAATTTCATACATTTTTCGTAAAATTTATTGTTCGTAATGAACTTAAGCTGTTTCATGGATGTGATTTACCAGAGCTTGGGACGCAATAGTGATGTCAACTTCATCGTCGAAATATCTTTCACATCAAAATAAAAGAAAATTGTGAGAAACTATATCATTGTCTTAATGAAATAGTAAAGTAACCCATAAACGAAATTTTTGTGAAATTGTTTCTTCTATATGCTGGACGAAATTGATATGCTAGACGTGTTCCGAGAGTAGTGGCTGTGTATGTGGCGACGACGTTGTGCCAATGAACTTTACCGCTCATTGCATTGCAAGCTCATTGGCACCTCACATGCTCACTGACAGCACNCCGCTCATTGCATTGCAAGCTCATTGGCACCTCACATGCTCACTGACAGCACGTGACAGTGGGGGAATGGAGACACAGGCACACAGACGGAGGCCATAAAACTCAAGATGCAACTTGGACCATGTGAAGAGGTCTCACGTTGCTGCAGCGCTTCAAGGTCACCCAAGGGGACGACGTTTTCACCCATCTCCATCCTGAACAGTACCGTACATAGCAATCACTGATAGCGTTAAAATACCCTTTCGTTATTATAAGCAGCGCCGATGGGGTGTTATGGGGGCTGAGGATTTTTTTTATTTGGGACCCCTCCCCCATTATTAAAACTCTACTTATTTAAACCCCATTATTATTTAAACCAATCATCATTAAAACCCCATTATTTAGTGTCAAAAATGCAATACAAACAGCGTATGCCCATGTGGAGGACAATAATCTAATTCCAACAATTCCGATCAACTACGGAGGCTGATTTAACATTTAGTACACTCCTAAGAAAGAATTCAAATCGTTCGCTTCGTGCTATAATATTAACATAATACCAACAAATTTGTATTAATAAAACACAAGAAAGCTAATTCACAAGAACGTATTATTATCAAACTATAGTTTATTGGAAAAAATGTTTATAAATCATAATTATTAAAATAACTGTAAATTCGAGATTTCTTATTTCAATAGACGCCGCCCATGGGCAAGAGCCTAGAGAGGCACTATAAAAACCCCGAAGGAAAACTGGAGAAAAATCCGGGTAAGGATGGGGCTACATAATTAATGAACACAACCGTGCCAAGGTTGAGTATGGACGGAACGTATTCGAATAATAAGACATAATATAAGCATGAAACGAGAAAACCCCGAAAAAAGATCGTACTTAATTGTTTGCACATTCTTCTTCTTTAATTCGCGCGTACATTTCATCTAAGTTTTTTTCTCTTTTTTTTTCATTCAATTTCTTTTGTATCAAAACGAATCTATTGTATGTTTCATAGTATATGTATTATTCAAGCAGATGATCTCATTTCCATATCGTCCCTAAACGGAATTAATTGATGTCTTCTCTGTCTGTTTCACACTATTTCTCGGCGTTTTATTAATATAATGTCAGAAAATGGTATATTTTCCAAGCGCGCATTGAATAAAATTATTTGTTGACACTTCTATCTTCATAGCAACATTTCACCTTATCAACCTTTCTGGGCAATACTCATGCTCATCTTTACAAGGAGACTTAGAGAATGTTCGATTTAAAAAGTTTCACTCATAGACTGCTGATCGAATTGAATCGACACTTTCACAATCGATTCCATAGAGTTTGAGATTGTTTAATTTTGTTACAATATTGGAGTTTAGAGTAAGAATGAAAAATACCAGAGAGAGTAGTACTGCTTTATTACATGTGTATCGACCCTGCGCTGCTTTGTATGGGCGTATTTGTTGTGACACGTTTGACCATTCGATCCACTTAAGTGTAGACAAAAGTAGCTCGTTTGCAATAGAAAACCGTTATGATATCTTAATTAGTTCGTTAAATATAATAAAATTAATACAACCTGCCACAAGCAGGAACAGCAAAAATGCGAAAACTTTTGTCCTCTTTTAGTCATTGGATGAAATATCGAAAAGTCCAGACACATGTTCTTAGATCTTTACATCAACAACGTTTGCATACAAAATGTATGATGATATCTTAATTAGTTCGCGAATTATAGTAAAGATACTTCAAAAAAACTAATTTCAGCCGTATAAAAATCATATTTTCGAAATACCCGTCCTTAGTGAGCCTTTGCTATACAGAAGTAACATCCCGTCAAAATCTCAAGTACCTATCACTGACAGCGCTTCGTTCTTCTTTCTTGATGTGCGGCTATACGCGTAAGTGCGTGATGAGTTAGTGGGTCAAATATTAATAACCCAGCTTTCAAATAGGGGTTTCAAATCATTTCGGTTCGACATTGATTTTCTTTGATTATGGATTACGTAACCTTTCTCTCTATTTAAATAAGCAAGCCTTGAACGCGTGAAGATTTGGATTTCTAAGATTTGAAAAGTAGGAAAACGCATTTTTTTTCTTGTTAGACAAACCTTCAACTATTGCAAGGACACAAATAAATCTCATTGCTCTTTGCTTTCAGAAAAGCATCCTCTTCTTATTACCCGCTCCACTTTATGTCCAAGGTGTCAGCAAACTGACGCACAGACAGTGGAAACAATTAAGGAAAAGATCTTCCAGTTCAACAGATACGTAGTTAGGAAGATATATGTCTCGGAATTAACCCTCGCCGACCGACACACTCACATGTCCGTCTTCTGAGCTTGTCAGGACGTTGAGTAAAGTAACCTTGTGATGCTGCTGTTGCTCCTGGAGACTGCGCTGTCTTCGCTAATCACCGTCGTTAACTTGTCTCACTGGTTGTTAGCAATGCAAAGGATGGAGAAGCTTGGATGCATGGTACAACTCCAAGTATTTGTTATAAGAAGGAAGGGTATTTCGAATCAATGCGATAATATTCCTAGGGCAGTCCCATTAATACAATAGTTATTATAAATCTAGTTTTCTGATTTTTTTAATAGTTGCGATTTAATACAATATTTTCAATAATTTAACAAAAAAGAAACTTTAAACACCATTTCAATAAAATCTATCATTTTATAACCAATGAAAGGCATATCAAATGAGAAAAAAATGGTGTAATCGGTCGACAGATATTCGCAAAGAGTCGCGCTCGCTTTAGCTTTTTGTATATGTAACATCACACCACAAGCCCTAATGCGATGTTAGTACTTTTTGGTAGAAGCGGGATCCACATATATACCACCACCCTTATGGTAGATAGTTCGCTGCCACCAGCTCGGTTTCCCGAGCAATCAAACACACGTGTAATAACAATAAATAATGATTTAATACAAATTGAACGGAATTTACAAACAGAGACGATCTCCCAAAATCATTAATACATATAAAAATGTGTTATTACTCAAGTAATTCTATCGGAAAGCATTAACTACACGTAGATAAATTTAGTTGAAGACAACTAAATAGTAAAAACCCTCTAGGTTATATGAACCTCCAAAATTACAAGTTGCTTTCCCCAACAACTAACTGTTACAAGTTACGACACTCGCAACTAGTAATGACTTTATTAAGACTCCCGCAGCAGCCTAACGAACATCTGAACTCTGCGACCTATGCTAGCCCGGTCACACCTCCCTTAACCGGCGGACTCTACTTCCACGTAAAAAGTCCTCGAGGTTCTTCACTCTTCCCAATATATACAGAAGAGGAAGTCACGTGATCAGCAAATAACCACGCCTTCGCTACCACACCGTGCAAGTACTCTTCTTGTTCACCCCTTCGGCTTCTAGGAACGCAGTCTGTGCCATCGGCTTCAACTAGGTGCCCGCAAGCACCTTTTTCAGAGTATCTCCTTGTTCTACATCCGGCGACGTACTTCATTCACCACGTCTTAAAATTCTTCTTTTCTGAGATACACCTAAATTCCAGTGGACCTCGCATGGGTCAACGTCGCAGGCCGCATTCTCCGAGAACAATCGTACCTTCCTTAGGAAGTGAAAGATGTACGTTCAAACAATACCTCAATAACTGAAGAGGCTTAGGGTGGGTCCCAAGTTCGTCGTCCTTCCGTCTTAGCGCCGACCGGCTACTTTCTGTAAACTTCTTAGCAGTGTCCGCTTGTGAAATGCGAAGAAATATTAATATTTCACAACTTGATAGAATGTCTTAGCGCCGACGTTACAGTATATAAGAAGGTGAATGCAAAAGAATTGTTATATGCAGCAGCAATTACTCAAAAACTACTATGAACGATACAGTGGCACTGGACTCACCACCTATATAACCCAGATTTGGCATCCACTGACTATTTCCTTTTTCCCAAATTGAAGGAACACTGAAACAAGGCTCTCTTCAGATAGAAGTGAAAACTGCTGCCGAGAATTGGCTCAATGGGTAGGGACATCATTTCTAACTCGCTGGGTTAAACAAGTTGGACCTGCGTTCAGATAAGTGATATTGACACATGATATGTAGATTTGGTGACTGTGTGGATAAGTGAAAGGTAAGAATACCTCTTAATTCTATTTTGTATTTTGTATCCAATGTCTATACATAATTTTTATTACCCTCGTAAACGTTTTGGGGATATATCCTCGTTTTTGCAGGCCTGCTAGCGCACGCCAAGAATTTTTGTACAAATAATCATCCTAAAATCTTTATCCGAGTTGAAATAAATTGTGAATTAATTTAAACCATATGGATATTAAGTGACTCAGAAAGCGATGACTCACAAGTAATGAAACATTACTATTTTTTATTGGTAATGATATAGTGATCTGTATTGACACATGAAAGTTCTATTATTTAAATTAATTTGAAATCTCCAACATATACGATGTGCGAACTAAATAAGTATCTCTACTTGATAAAATTTCGTGAATTGTTCCGAACTGAAATGAAGTAGAGAACGAACACACTTCCAGACTACAATACAAATATTTTTCTAATTAAAATCGGAACGTGTTTTGTTTTGGGTTGACTCTATGTCATATTTATGCCTTATGTCATATTTAAAATCATATATTATAATAATACACATTACTTCTCATTCAGGCATCGTCGGGTGTATTACTTTATCGTAAAGCTATATATTTGAGGAGATTCCACAATCGTGCAAAGTGAGATAATAAATAAATAAATAAATAAATGGAAAAGCTTCAAAACAGAATTTTCCTATCGCGTGTGTTTCGAGAAATAATAAGAGGTTTTAAGGGTATGAAGAATAAGGGGAAGTGATGCATTATAAATGGGGGGAATTGTGGGAGTACCCCGAGCATACCGGTCTCAGAACTGCCTTGTCGATCACGACAAGATTTACTTGGATCAATCGTGGTATGAACCGCCACCTATAAGGTAATATTCAAGCTCAATACAGGGACCGTCCCACGAGAAAGTCCCGTATATTCCTAACTTGCGAACATCGTCCTCTGCTGACCCCGTAACCTGCTTTTGTCCTTCCAGTCTTTCTTTTCCTTTGTTTGAAAATTACAGCTTTCAGAATTTATCTAATATAACGTATTATTAAAGAAATTTTTTAATATAACGTATTAGGCAATTGTTGTCTGCCCTTTCCTATCATCTTTGTGTTTAGATATTTGATGAATTCAAGAAGGCCTTTTAGTGGGTAAGGTCGAGGTGTTCATCGAGTCCCACACACGGGGAAGAGTCACATCGGCTATTCCCCACCTGCAAGGGCTCTAATGACCTGGACGTTGGCAAACCCTAAAGTCCCACTTAAAACAATATGTAACCTGCTCACATTCTCCCCAAGCTGATCCTGTCCAGGTGTCACTGAGTGGCGCTACCACTACTGGAAATTGGATGGTTGATTGTCATCGGATGTGATTACTGAGCATTGCTTCAGAGTAAAACATTCCATTGAGTCGTCAAATATCATGACATGCAGGTAAGCGTCCAGCGGAAATACCGCAGACAGAAAAATCCCCGAATACATCTTTGCAACACAATATTTTACTTTCTCATATACGTAGTATATAGAAAGTATTGAAATCGAGAAAAAAATCGAAAACGAGATTTTTGTGCATGCGATTCGTGTGGAATCCTGACCGAATGGATTTTTTTTCTTTTCATTTTTCGTATTTACGGTACAATTTACTTCTGAGATAAGCACGTGCTTTCAATTTTCGTTTTACTTAAACAAAAAGGGCACTTCACATGAAGGTCAAAGAACAGTTTTGAATATTTTTCAAAAACTGGTCCAACCATTTTGCTTAAATATTCTGTATGCAAAGTGTAATTAGTACTTTTTACAACCGCATTAGCGGTTTCTCACTTGAAACTTCGGTGTAGACGAAGTGAAAGATTTTACATCTGCTGAACTTACTTGTTTACTATTTCAAGGAGCTTAAATATTAAACAACATGGATGAAGCTGAGGTAGAGTAAAATAACATTCTGTATATTTATTTTACTTTCAAATCTCTAACAAAAGACAGTAATAACTTGAATTATTAACTTTGAGCTCGACGAAAAAGTTATAGTTAATATCTATTGTCGTAAACGGAGCATAAAGAACCGAAAAAATCCGTTTTGGTGGTTCCTGATTTCAAAAAAGGGTTTTTTAAAAGAACGTCCGTGCCCGACCAAAAAACTTGGTTTATTTTACTTTATTACTTTCTCATATATGAATTAGAAATGAACTACAACGTGTATCGCAGTGGACAGAAAATTGTGGACTGAAAATAAATCCAGATAAATCCCAGGTAATACTAATAGGATACCCTAATTTTTTACGAAAAATTAACAAGAATGAATTATCACCGATAGAATTGAATAAAGTAACCATACCGTAGTCGTCAACGGTAAGGAACCTTGGGGGTAATTATGGATGAAACATTGTTGTGGTCAGAACAAACTATATCATACTCTAAAAATGTTTTTTCAACGATACACTCTTTCTCCAAATATAAATCATTTCTCCCCCAACAAATGAAAATACAATTATTAAATAGTTATGCCATATCTAGATTATCGTGATGTAGTTTTCTGCGACCTAGGTTCAGGTTTAGCAAACCATCTGCAGGTAGCCCAAAATGCCTGCGTGAGATTCGTGTGCAATCTGAAGTACTTTGACCATGTGTCACCCCACTATTGACAACTAGCCTCGCCTCGGCGTTATGAATGACGAAAATTGCATGTGCTCTGTTTCCTTTGCCGAATTCTGTAAACGGCTGAACCCTCGTATCTCTTCTCTTTCTTCACTAATATCTCTTCTCATCATTGCAGAAATACTCGTGCACAAGGTGGTACCTCACTTGTCCTTCCTATTCACAGAACCTTAATCTTCACTCAATTTTTTTTCTCTTTAGCAGCCCGAGAGTGGAATCTGTTACCTGAGAGCGCCAGATCATTGTCGAGTCCAAGGACGTTCAGAGAGACAAGTGCAAAAGTTGTATTTCTTTCTAATTAATTTAATTATCGATTTCAGTGTCAATACTTTTCTTTCTATAGTTCTTTTATATTTTCGCGTATTTTAATTTTATTTTATATATTATGTAATATTATTTTCGTCTCTTGTCTCATTATTGTATTTTCATGTTTATATTTTATTCATTGTATTGATATGTGTGTTGTTGGTTGAGTATAAGAGAGGGCCTAATATTCCTAACCCTGCCAAACAAAATAAAACATTTATTATTATTATTATTATTTTACGGAAATATCTATTTTGGAGGCCCCTGATTCCGAAAAAGTGGTTTTTGTATGGACGTCCGTCCAGTCCGTCCAGTCCGACCGTCTGTCCATCTGTCCATCCGTCTTTTTTTTTTCATTTTTCGTATTTACGGTATAATTTACTTCTGACACATGCACGTGCTTTCAATTTTTGTTTTACTTGAAAACAAAGGGCACTTCACATGAAGGTCAAAGAACAGTTTTGAATATTTTTCAAAAACTGGTCCGACGATTTTGCTTAAATATTCTGTATGCAAAGTGTAATTAGTATTTATTACAACCGCTATCTTTGACGAGATAGATAAGGAGTGTTACGAAATAACAGGAAGTAAATAAAACAAACAGAATCAAAATTAATCATAGCTGCGATTAATGTTTATTAATATATTTTGCAATTTCAGATTGCAAGAAAATGAACTCTTTAGTTTTTAATTAAATTATATAAGAATATTGATGGTTTGCTGGCTTTGTTCTCACGCTAATAATATTCTAATTATCTTTATATTTATTAATAAATATGTCTTTTGAAATAGAATATAAATCTTACTGATCTTATCTCCACCAAAAACGAAAGAACAGAATTTGTATATTAGAGGTTCTTTTATATAAATGCAAGTAAAATATTTCTTTAATAAACTTTTTAATTTGGGCAAAAGGAGGACGGCCAAAATATAGAGTAACATGTTAAAATCAACCCTCTCCTAATAGAATGCTTTAGTGCCGCTCTTTAGTCCAGACTGAGAAACGTATATTAGAAAGTATGTGCAATGGTTTTGCATCGCTAGTTTTTATATTATGGAGCGAATGTTTTTGTTTTTGCGCGTGACACTGAAGGTCAGCTCGGGGACATTCTTGTGGTATGGTACCTATAATCGCTACATCGCGACGTCCTTAAATGAAAAAAGGTTTCGTATCTGTAACTTTGACGGGCATTTTCCGGAGCCAGTCCACTCCTGCAGTGAGCCTTTGCCACTCCCGCTTCTATCATTATAAGCACTGCTTTTCTTGGTGGAGGGAAGCTGCAGGACTCCAGATGCTGTTGCTACAGCGGCAGAGCTCCAACTAATTTACGACGACAACTAACTGCTGGAGATGAGAATGGCGGTGATGATGGATACAGATATGAGGTGGATCCTATGGTTTGGACACGTTCGTGAGGACACATGCACTCTTGTACAATTGTTTATTCATGTTTCCAGAGAGAGTAAATATGTCTGACAATCATATTGCTGTACAGGCTTCCGTAGTTACATCACTTCCGATTGTTTCCCCGAAACAACCCAAAAGGTTTAAATAACGTCGACATGGGCCAGAGAATATTGATTATTATTATTACATTAATAATAACAAATTTATTGTCTAAATCCAGTTATAGACTACGATTAACCACGTGTAAAACAATAAGCAAATTTGCACTCTGGAAGGAAGCAAGCAAGAGATTATTCTATCAATTCCGATGAAGGGGTCTAAGGCAAAAGCGGATTCAACATTTTAGCACACCCCTAAGATAAATATTAATATAGTTTCCTACATGTCATAATATCAACCGAATACCAACTATTTTGTTGGGATACATTATATTATTTCATTTATTGTGACTGCCTTCAGTCTCCTTGTCTGTATAGCATTTGCAATACAAGGAACTATAAACTAGAATCGACCCTGGACGCCGCACATCTTATCCGCACTGGGCGTTGTCTGCGAAGAGGCGTCGAGTATCTCCTATTTCACGCGTAAAGTTTCTCTTATTCCCCCTATTTTGTGTACATATTCTTCAAACATTTTGTACGCTTTTTCCGTCGCTATGTTCTGTTGCTATGTGCGTTTTTCATGTTACATTTTATTTACACCTGATTATGACTCCAATCTAGAGTTCAAAGGTTGTGTATTGATAACTCGCAAAATATGTCGTGATCGTCCAGTAAAAAAGGTAGAAATTTGTTATTCATTAATTTATCTAGTTACATTTTCTTTCGTAATATTCTTTTGTCGGAATATTCTTGAGCTCCTTGTGATGCAACAACCTCCTATGTTTAATAAAAATCGTCTTATCTGCAGTGTCGCTACAACGTTCCTCATCTGCGAAGCACAAACTGCCTTCAACGCGAGCACGTGCTGCCAAGAGATAACCGCTGCCACAAAATACCGGGAGTTCTTAAACTCGACAGTTCCTGATGATCATTAAGTCGGGAAAGGGATTAAAAATTTTGGCTACCATCAAACTACGGTTTTATTTCTGACAATATTTATTTCCCTCTAAATCACGAAATGTGCTTTTTATGCAGTTTATGATACGAATGAAACAATAAGACAGAACTTTGTTAAAGCAGGTTTGGTTATTCGTCTGAACGTCAAAAATAAAAGGTTTAGTCGCTAAGAAAACTTAGATTTAACTTCGATTTTTCGTCAAATTATTTTTTTCAACCACGAAAGTTCTTCTTGTATCTTCATAATTATGGTTTTCTCATGAATTGCTCATTTATTGTTGAATCTCTGTTGTCAGCGATGTGTGTGCGGGTGTCGACTACAAAAGAGCCTTTGCTCACATGTTTTCGGAAGGTCGACACATAAAATTAATAAGCATAAGAACAAAATGTATATAATATAAGAATAATATATAAGAACAAGTTTCCACTGATCTTTGGAAACTTTGAATTATATAATTCTCAAGCAATTCTCTGAATAATAGTTTAAGTTTCCAAATCCAGTCACTGTATGTTTCTTAGAGAAAAAATATCCTAGTATATGTTACATTTTATTGTTGTCATCTATTTTCTATTAAATATATCAGATGCTTCTCTAATATTATAAAGAATTCATTCATGTTCAAATGAAATGTATTCTTTTTAGCAGCACCTCGATATTTTTTTAATTTAAAAATAATAATAGAAATACAAGAAAAGAGGGGAAAGAACGAAGCTGCAGACTCAGATTTCAACAATAAACTCAAACAAAAACAAATTACTAAGATTTTCTAAAATGCTCTTTCTTCAGTTTTCCGCATACAACTTGAAAACATATTTTTAGAACGAAACACCACTGTGCCTAAATAATGTAATATTAAATTTCCAACAAATTATGTTCTGTGTCGTTTTGTCGTCAGACGAACGGATAAGGCTTAAGAGCGCGATTGTACAATGGATCAAAGAACTTATTTTTCCCGTATTTTGTTTATAACTCGAGAACTATTTACTTTTAGAAAAAACGTCCTTATACGAAAATGAAATTTATTGAACGTCCAACGAAATGCGTTTTTTAAGAGAATTGTTTTCTGACGGTCTGTTTATTCGCTTGTGCGCGTTGAACTTAAGTACACATCTATGTAGTACAGTCAACGTGTATTTTTTTCCTTGCATGGTGTCTGTGGTTCAAATACGGTTCGAGTTCTGGTCTTTAACTCTTGTAAATTCACAGAATTGAAAAAAATGACAGCATTTTATTTCTAAAACCCATTTCTTCGAAGTTAAAATCCATGCAAACTGAGAATTGTTGGTTTTTTTCTGGTACTTCGGTCGAGGTCGAAATTTTCGGTTCATCATGTCAAAAAATCAGAACTACCCTATTTGATGCAATTAAATAATACGTATCGACTCTTCGACATAGATGTACACAAAACTTCCTCGCACAGAAGAGGACAAAGAGATTGTCAGAAAAATAATCCAGGATAACGCGTTTTGTAGGACGTTTAATATATTTCATTTTCGTATGAAGACATTTTCTCTAAAAGTTTGTAGTTCTCAAGTTATAATTCAATGACATGCATTGTAGAATTTTTATCAATTTATTCACGCTCTATAGCATTTTCCGTTCGTCTGGTGACAAAACGATACAGAATGTAATTTGTTAGAAATTTTATATACATTTTTTCTGTTCAAGAACATTGTGTTCTAAAAATGCGTTGTTTTAAAGTTATGGGCAAAAAACTAAAATAGTATTGAAAGGGGGGAAAAAATTTCACATGCTTCTTTCGCCACCTAATTATTGGACTAATAGTCAAATGAGCATTTGATGCCAGTAAGGTCGTGCTTGGTATCATTTTTCATAATTTTAAGCGTAGTTTTCAATTATTCTATAACAACATCACAATTTTTATGGAGAATTTTTGTGTGTGTGGTAAAGCCAACTTGTTTACTGAAGGAGCTGCCCACCGATCCCATTGTGTGGGGATTCACAGGAGGGGCACAGGAAGACCGGCGTAGACCTAATCCTTAAGGAATTGTTGATTTTAATGTTGAAGTTATCCTCCTACCTGAAGGATCTGTCGAGTTTACGTACGCCCAAAATGCCACACAACCAAGAACCGAGAGTCCAATAGCCCAGCAATCGATAGACCTTCCACCAACTCAACTTGTTCATTCACTACTGCCTACTTGAGTAGTACTTCTTCATTCTGAAGGGTTATGTTGGTCAAATCATTCTTATTATATTCTTTTTTATATTTAAATTATTTTGTATCTAAGTTTTATGAATAATAATAAATAATGATAGACATAATTTAAAGTTTTGCGAATAAATATGAAGTCGCTTGACTCCGTTCGTAAGCATTATGCACTACCATTAGCTTACGACGCAGATGACAATGTCGGATAGGACAAAATTCGTGAACAAACATTTAAATATCTCTTTAGAATGACTCGTGGCCTCTATAAAATTATATTGAGAATTATTGTAGGTTTCTGGCAACAATTGAAAATAAAATCATCTGTGCAAAAGATTCGGAGAGGAATTTATTTTCGAAAATAAATTTTCTCATGAGAGACGACGTATTTTATCCGAATATTAAATAGTTTACACATTTGTTATATGGCGGTAAAGTGTATTTTAAAAGCTCAAATACAAAATTATTACATTGTAAGTATATGTTATTGCTTAAATATATACAAATTTGAGATGTTTAAAATATTTAATTCTACCTTAAAATCCACTCGTGTCTGGCATTCTGCACTGCTAAACCCAGTCGCGCATCTCAGGTAAATGATGAAACAAACACAAGGAGAGCAATGCCGGAATCTATATCTGTATTTCGATGCATATCTACACTAGTTCCTTTCAATAAATGTTCATTTAAATATATGGATATTTTAATAAAACATTTAAACGATTTTTTAGGTAATAGTAAAGAGGATTTTTTGAAATAGAGCAACATAAAATGAAAGATGTATCACTGATTTATATTTTGGAGTTAATACGTCAAATGAACTACCTAACTACCTTTTTATAATTATTTTACTTGTTACTCATTTTTGCATACGTAATTTTAATAATGATTATATAGTACGAACTACTTAATGTTTCAATGTTATTTTGAATTATTTCAGCTATATTTTTAAGAAAATTTTCAACGGGTGTCTTGACTCGAGTTTGTAGTATATGCCCATTTAAATCCTCAGATTTTTTCGGTTTCCTCTTGGATATGTGTACCATTATGAAACAAAATTTCTTGTACATTTTCATCAGTTTTGTATGACTATTGAATACTCGTAATTTATTTAAAATATGTTAACTTAAATTTTATACGCTTAATTTAAATACATGTTTAGTCATGAATGAAACTTATCATTTGTAATCTATGAATGAAACCAAAAATGTCGGAAATGGCCTAAAGAACAAAATTAGAATTTAAAAAAGGTGATGGTTACTGGGTTGCATATCTTCCAGGGGCAAAAGAATTTTCTTCCTGTTATAGAGGTAAGTGGTATTTAACGTTGATGATATGATGATGATGATGAGGAGGAGGAGGAGTAGGAGGACAACGACGACGAGAAGAGAGGAGGAGAAGAGAGGAGATGAGGATGAGAAGAGAAAGAAGATCCACTGAACTGAAGTTTTAATTGAAAGCATATCAGGAACTAAAGCTGATTGCATATCGGAAAACGATTTTACTGGTCCCAGACCTTTTTTTGTTCTTGAAAAGAATCAATCAGTAAACTATAAAAATATTTTTATATTTAGATCGAAATAATTAAATTGTCTATTCCCTTTCACTAACCGCCTCCGTCGCTTTCTCCAGCACTGACTCGATCCTAAAGAATCCGAAGGAAATCGTGAAGCCTAGGGGAGAAGTGCACGCTTGCTGTTGGTGGGCAACAAAAGTCGATGCAGCCAGTTGCTCTGCGGGTGAGCAAAAACTGCGTGGCATACAGCAACAGCAACACAGTCATGCGTCAAAGACGTCGAGCACTTCTTGCAAGCTCTGTGCAACTCACCAGGAGATAGACCCAGGCGACGCCTCCGCGACGACACTGGTTTATCTCTACCTTATTATTTTCGTCTCAGCAGATTGGAACTCTTACATTCTATGATGTTTCCAGATACATTCATCTGTTACTAATATTCCAATTTATCATCCTAAACATAATATGCCAATGTACTAGTTTTCTTAGCTCCGTTGCTGCGTAACGGGACGGAACAAATCACCACAATGAAATATAGTATTGTAATACTTTAAAAGTTGTGTTGATGAATTTCTATTGTTTCATCTTTCACCTTTTTCTTTCCGATATAACAGTCAAACATTACTCCAAGAACAGAAGGTACTTGACTCATTTATGTGAAAAGGGAGTTAAGCAGGTTCTGATGATGCTCGTATAAACAATATTCATAAGAAATTGTCTGTGAGTTACGTGATGTTTCTCCATTAAGTACTATCATTTACTATTCATAACTGTTCTGATGCCCTATTTGCATAGTTTTACGCTAAATATGACACCGAGTGAAACTTACCTACTACTAGAAGGGGAAAAAATAATATCTACCATATTATCCAGGTAAATAAAATTGTCTTGCTAAATAAAAGTATACGCTCGTATTATCGTACAAAATGTTTAGCTAGTCTAATATCTCTAGTTTATATATGACTGATCGTAATTCATTCACTCTCTGGCATAAATTACGAGCCACAAAATTAATTTAGGGCACCTTAAAATCGTTTTGATCTCTATTGGTGAACTAATGTTGACTCATTCCTTTCAAATCTAAAATATAAATCAATGTAGAAGGTTTTTAAATTAACGAATGAATCAAAAACATACGCATACATGTCCACAAGGCCGAAGCGTACAGTGCACGAATCTGTTCAGATGTGTGAACAGCAGGATAAATGGTGGGAACACGGTATCAAAGACATCTCATTCCAATTAGGATTTTTTTTTTGTGGGGCTCTACGGCTTGTCGACATCGAGGTCATTATAGAGACCTAAAATTCTGCACAGGTAGGGAAAATGCAGTTACGCACTAAGGAGAGCCAACATGACTCTCCCCGCGTCTGGAACTCGCCGAATGACTCAACCATACCCACTAAAAACTCTCCTGAATTACAATACATCAAAACATACATCTAAACATTGTGGACAAAAAATGAGGAAAATGAAAGATACGCTAGCCCTAATAGCGTCGGGAGCGAAAAGAACAAGAGGTGACCAAGGAAGGTCAGGAAAGAGAAA
>NNCF01126924.1:55935-88490 GCA_002313205.1 Laupala kohalensis | reverse complement strand
AATTGAAATAACACTAAATTCACGATTTATTGTTACAATAGACCCGCCCCTAGACAAAGCCTAGAGAACCTGTATGATAAATCCGCCTCTACCCGAAGGAAAACCGGAGAGAAACCCGGGCCAGGATGGGGCTACAGAATTTATGTACACAAACGTGCCAATGTTGAGTACACATAAAACTAAATTAATATGAGCCATAAGACAACACNCAATGGCGTGATAAAGTACAAGACGAATTTAACTTTTATTAAAATCAATAAATTCTTTTACATTGTAGAAGCACTGGTGCAGGAGGTAGTTTTTAACCGCTGATTTGAACAGATTCAATTTCATAATATCTTTTATATTCTTGGGCAGGGAATAATAAATTGAAATAACAAATCTCGAATTTAGAGTTATTTTAATAGTTATGATTTATAAACCATATTTTTCTAATAAACTATTGTTCACAATAATACGGATTTGTTAAATAAATTTGCCTTGTTTTATTACATACTAATGTGTTGGAATTCTGTTAATATTATAACACGTACCGAACTACTTTTATTCATCTTAGGAGCGTGCTAAAATGTTAAATCCACATTTGCCTTAGAGGCCTAGATCGGAATTCATGTTATGGTCCCGTGCTTGCTTCCGGAAAGTGTATTAGTTTACTGTCTACCACGTGGCCATGCGCGGTTTGTAACTGCCTTTTTGACAATACATTTATTTATTTAAATTTATAACACTACGTGTCCGAAATGACACACATAATAACCGCAATGGGATATTTACTTCGGAAAACAGAAAATGTAGGGTATTTGTAATTTTCCAAATGGTTCTTTTTTGTTTTGTTTCAAGTTTTATTTTTTCGGTACAAACGTCCAAATCCTGCCTGAAAATTTGTAGAGTAAAATATTTTAATTTGTCTACCAAAGATAGTTAAATACTGTTACAAGATAATAATGGTAGACGTATTAACTCCACTATTTATAATATCAACAAAAATAAAGAAATGAACAGACACGAGCTGGAACGTCAAAGAAATAGATCGCTGCACAGGATTAGCATTAATATTTTCTCGTCAAATTTTGTTCACGTACTGCACACAAAGTTCAGCAGACGTCTCTTTGGGAAGTAGGCTAGAAAATGGAACCAATAATGGACAGAAAATATGATGTAGGTTAATGATAGACACGAACTAGTGACGTCCGTATGTTTAGAACCGACCAAAACCTCAGGACGAGTTTTCCAAGATTTTCTTGGCCCTCTCAGGGCGAGTAGCGATGCATCAGCGTAATGATCAGTCGTAAACAAGTCTTTCTTTTCAAATTTCGCTGCTATTTGTAGTGGTAAAAAGGAAAGAATCAGGAGAGGGACCTCGAAAATAGAAACTGTATGGAAGTCACTTAATGGAATGATCTCACGGAGTGGTTTCTGCACCGTCTAATACTAATGAATGTTAAGAATATTTGTTTTATATCAACATTCTCTTGGAAATTAATGATAATAATATCAATAATAATAATAATAATAAACCTCCAAAAATACACCGTAATAGAACCACATTTCAACTCCTAAACACAATAAAAAAAATTTTGAAAGAAAAAATCTTTGATACACTTGACGATCTACAGTTGCATGCGTACTGTGCCGCACTTACCATCCTTTCGGCAAGAAATGTTTATTACAAACCAGATAATAGAGAATGTTGTACTGAAACCAAAATACCTTAGTGGAAATAGAGAATAGAAATAAAAAACAACAAATAATTAAGAAGTGATTTACCTAAAGTGATAGTTTGGAAAGATAAGGGCGACTAGTGTGAACAGCGCCTTAAAGACAGTACACAGAATTCTGAAAGGTCAGAAGATTTTTGTGCGGGATGTACATTTTGAAAGCAGATTAGAGTAGATGGAATAGGTGATTGATTGTTGGCGTAATTAAAAATTNTCGCCAACCATATGTTTATTGTTAGAGCCGACTGTCGACCGCATAGCGGTCATCTTCAGTAGAGAAAGTCGGCTCTAACAATAAACATATGGTTGGCGACACTACACAAGTTAACTTAATTTTTAATTTTCAGATTAAATGTATTTATCAACACTTTATGTCAAAAAATTGCCGCCCTAGGAAAACAACTGCGTCGTTACAATGTCTCAAACAAAAGGAAAGTAGAAAATAGAAAATTCACTCTGAATCAGAAACAGTTTTATCAGAAACTATCTACATATTCAACTAAAAATGAACCCACCGGCACAGAAGTTAGTTGAAGAATTCTGGAGTACCCAGTGGTCTCATCCTGTTCAGTACAACGCCAAGGCCCTTTGGTTCGAAAATGAATTGACCCTGTGAAGAAATGGAAGAACCTACTGCTTCTTTAGAGGATGTAAAGGAAGTTCTCAGAAAAATGCATAACTGGAAATCTTATAACCAGATGGAATACACAATTTTTGGTGGAAGTACCTAACAGCCCTGCATACTTTTTAGTGAACGCCTTCAACAAAGTAATTGACAATTCAAATCAAATACCAAGACTCATGTGCCAAGCAAATTACCTATTTGAAGCCTAAAAATCCTGAAACGCGTAACCCAAAAAATTACAAACCTATTACCTGTCTTAATTCAATGCACAAAATCCTTTCATCTATAACAGCGCAGAAAGTCACCCAACATATAGAAACCAAAAATATACTAACAGAAGGGCAAAAAGGGTGTAGAAAAGGGGCGCAGGGGTGCAAAGAACAACTGATAATTGATATGGTTGTAGAGAGCCAAGCAAAGAATAAAAAATAAAATAAATTTAGCTGTTAGTTGGATCAACTATCAAAAAGCGTACGATTCCGTCCCACATACTTGGCTTTTAAAAATCTTGGCCATCTAAAATTTCGCCCTTAAGTAATCGGTTTACTTAAAACCCTCATGAATGGCTAGTGTACACAATTAGAATTGAAGAATGGTAATAAAATAACAAGATCAAACCAAACACTCATTCGACGTGGCAATTTCCAGGGCGATACATTCAGTCCAATTTGGTTTTATCTTGCACTCAATCCTTTGTCGAAGATGTTGAATGAATCGGGTTTCGGATTTAAATTTCTCGATGGAAACAAAAGGATTTATACCATTAGCCACTTGTTTTATATGACTTAAAATTGTTTGATAAGGTAAAGATGAACTAAGTAGACTTCTCGAGATCACAATTTATTAAAGATATACAAATGAATTTTGGATCCGACAAATGTTCTATGTTGAATGTTAAAAGAGGTAAAACTGAAGAATAATCAGTCCCATTAAAAGTACAAGCAAACTTCTGCGAATTAGAAGCATTGAATTCTCTTAACAGTTATAAATATCTTGGTTTCAACCAAAGTCTACTAATAAATAACAACTGGAATGCTTATTTAGGAGACGCCTCAACAAAATTCTGGAGACAGAATTAATTTCAAAAAACAAAATTAAAGCAATTAATTCTTGGTGCTTTCCAGTTTTTACATTCATTTGGGATAGTTAATTGGCAACAAACAGATCTTGAAAATTTAAACAGGATGGTACGTACAACAGCCGATCACGTGCAATGGCTCAGAGATGGGACTCTATTTGAAGAAACGGAGGGATTCATGCATGCAATCAAGTCATCGCAACCAACAACTATAAAATGTACATTGAAAAGCAAGGTGTTAACGAGAAATGTAGAATCTGTCACCAGTCATCAGAAACAATAGATCGCATTACCATTGGATGTACAAATTTAATTAACACACGGTATCTGCACCGGCATAACTTGACTGCTAACATTATACACCAATCTATTGCAACAAGATTTGGACTTTTAACAAAAGAAGCTGAAATGATCACTCCCTATTATGAATACCAAGCAAGACCTACAATAGAATACAAAGATTTTAAACTATATTACGACCTACCAATACATATAGATAAAACAGTCCCAACTAATAGATAGATATTATACTACATAATATCACAGAGCGAAAAGTATTCATCATTGATGTCACCCATCCAGCAGATCATATAATTGACAAAGCAAAAATGGAAAAGATTTCAAAATACATCCCACTTTCAATAGAATATAGAGAAACTGTAGAAATTCTACCATAGTTGTTACAGTAAATGGCCTCATGAACCTGAAAAACAATATGGAAAAACTAAATTTGCATCCAAAAAAAAACGTATTCTCAAGATCCAAAAATCTTTTATCTTAGAAACTTGCAGTATTGTTCGCACCGTGCTTAACTTACCAAGTCAGGAATGAGGCAAGCTAGATAGCCCCTCAAACCGTAAAAAACGGGTGAATAATCCTCGAGAAGAAATTCTACAGTAATAGTAATAATAATAATGGTGTTAACACAAAACTCATAAAATGATCTGAAAAATCAATAGCATGATATTTGCTTCAACGAAGAACGGATGGAAAAAAAATTTGATCTTACTATCTTCTAATAACTTTCTTCAGAATGGAAATCAATCTAATGGAATGTTCTTGCTTTTCATTAACATAGAGCAACTTTGTTAAAAAGTTTCTTACGGGTTCAATATCTGTCCTCCAGACTAGAGCGACAAGGTCAAATTTTACGTGCCATAAATTAACCAAATGTTGTGTAGCGAGAAAACAAAAACATGGTGAACACAGAAAGATGGAAATGGGGTAAAAGAATTTCTCCGATGGGTCTGTCAGGCAAAACGAAAGGAGGAGAACAGAAAATAGGAATGAGAGGCTATATAATGACACGATGAGTCGTTGTAAGTTTTATGATTATTATGTATAGAAGCACAAAATGTTCAAAAAAATTTAACATTGCGAATGTTGATTCCTGTCTAAAGAGAATTTGTGAGAGATTACGTCTCTGAACAAAGAGTTCTTATACGTATCTCAATTGCGCAAGTAAAATATTTTTATTTTTATTATCAAAAAACAAAAAGAGAGGAAAAAAAGAGTTGTGATTGTTTTAATACATCGTAGTCACTCAGTACGACAGTCTATCTTTTCATCTATCCCCATGCTTGTTTCCTGAATCTTTGATTTAGGACCGATTTTAAGAACCACCCCCGGAATCCTTACCCAGCCCGCAGCCACCCAGGACACTGCCACTAGCTCCGTCGGCGTACCTCCCTCCCCCTATGCATTTTAAGAACGACTTGTCACACGCTTCTAGGAAGCAGTCACCCAGCTCTACCATTCGGCAACTCTGTCTAGGGGAGCGACGCTCCGTCTTGGTTTTGCCAACTTTATTTATTTTGTTTTGAGTTTTTAAATACTTTGTTCGAACAAATACTGGGAGATGATTCATATTTTTGTGTTACAGACACATAGAAGTACAAATGAAACTGACAAATTTATTTTTACGTGCTGCAATTGAATTAAATCATAAGGTAATAAGTTGGCAGAGTAGACGAATTTCGTATAGCATCTGAGCATGACAAATCTATTGTATCTGGTTACTGCTGAACTTGTGAGGTGTGTTGTGTGTTTTATGTACTATAAAGATTATGTAATAATTCTTTGATTTCTCCTCTAATTTACGGTTTTCTACTTAGTGGAATTATATTATATAACGAACTTAACATGATTTTGGATTATTCTTACGGCTTTCTGCTTTATAATTTTTAAGGTTTTTTTCTTTATTAATGTAGCTTTTCTGTTTAGACTCATAGACAACACTACATCTTTCATTTAGATCCCTATTATTAATTTATTATTAATCTTCTTATCCTGTACCTATAATTTTCTATTCCATTCTTCTACCTTAACTTGCAAATAGTCAGTGGTGTTGCATGCGGTAAGGCAGCATACTTTACTCGTCACGAAAGCGATGCTAAGTGCATCTGCTAAGAAGTGAAATTTAATATAATCAAACGGATAGACGATGTGTGAGGAAGAACATGAAATGAAGTAGCATGATAATGCGGATATGTCGCCACAATATCCATTATTTCTGTATCTGGTCTTGCCAGCACCTGTACAAGAATTTTTCAAACATTTCGTTGTATTTGGAAATAAAAATAATAGTTTAATCAAGTTATGTTGAATAAAAATGGGAGACGGGACCGAGATTCGAACTCGGGATTTTCAGTAGAATGATAGTTTTATAGTTATTAAATCTTCACGAATAAAATGTATTCTGAGCGTCTTAGGACATTGTCTGCTAAGATCTTTATTTTTAACTTAAAGGAACTTAATTTTATAATTTCTTAATGATCATCAAGAATTGATTGTAACAAGTATCACTCAAATTTTTCCAGTTCATTTAAATTGTAAAGGGAGAAAAATTCAACGCCTTTATATTCGTCATTTACCTTTTTTAAAAAGTCAATTACTCGAAGTAATATTAATCGTAGTTCCATATGACAAAGCGAGGTCGGTAATAAAATAGAAAATCAGTAGCACGAAGTGAAACACGCACAAGAAACACGGTGACAAGGAAAACTGAGAAAATCTAACCTAACATCCAATATGTCTGACCCAGGCAGTCACCTGAGAGCACCGGATGCTTGCTGCCAGCAGCGTCACAATCGTTGGCAGGTATCGGTAGTCACCCAGCTCCCTGAAGCGGTTCTCGAAATCCAAATCCGACTTCAGGCAGTCACCCAGCGAAGAAGCGCTCCTAGCAGCGGTTCTTAAAATCGGCCCTTAGTTTCATCCATTTAATCTGGAAACATTACTGCATTTATCATTTATAGTCATAGAAAACATACACTCAAAAGGGATTATCTGAGAATCGGAAATATCTTTTCTAAAAATATGAGAAAATTTCAAAGGATTTATTCTCAACATTCTTTTTAGCTTTTCAGTATTAAAAGTTTATTTCTTGCATAAAATTAGACCTATTAAAAATTTAATTCCAGTAGGTCTTTAATGTATTTTTATTTATTTTTCCAAGTTCGAAATAGAAAACTTCGTTACCGAAAAGTGCACTCTGAACCTCAGTAAATTAAATGAACCTGCGATCAATGAATTCATAGAGTGAGCCTACCGAGCTCAAATATATTAAAGATTTCTTTCTTTTTTCCTTCCAATAATGTTCCCTTATTAGCGACATTGTGGGGTTTGAAATCGAACGAATCGAATTCAGATATTTGTAAATATACTCGAAAATATATTTATTTTTCGACATAAAGATATTCTGGTATTTTTAAAATGTAAGTAAAACGAAAATAAAAATGATACCAAATACAATATAATTATCTTAAAGAATCAAATTTTAAAATCTGAATATATATTTTTATTTAGTTCGAGTGCTTCGTATACAAATTTCTAAAGACAACGCAATTTCTTCTGCAGATACCGTAATTCACAGAAAAATATGTTACGAAATAGCTTGAATTTTTTTAGTAGTTTCCCGAGTAGCAATGAAATGTACTCCATAGTTCAAGTAATTAATTCCAAAATTAGCACATTCACACGTACTTTTAGGTACAGGATATGATAGCCTTTTCTAAAACGGAGTATGAACAATATTGTCTTCTGAGATGATTGTTTGTCATGAACAATTTAATTCATACTATTCTACTCAGGAGAATGTTCCTGAGCTGACCTCCGGAAATGAGCAGACATCACGTGTTACGCGCTAAACTAAAAACAAGAAAGTATTGGGATACAAGGATGTTTTTACGCGCCGCCAATCTTCTGTTGCTGCATTTCCGCCGGGTTCGCATCTAGGGGTCATGACATTTGACTTCAATATGGAATGTTTCACGCTGAGGCAATACACAGCATTCGCACTCAATCATCATGAAATGAAAACGGACCCATTTCCCAGTAAGGCGGGTCCGCTGTCACATCTTGATAGGGTCAGCAGAGGAGTATGTTTGCAAGAACGGTGTATGGCCAATCTGCACTATTCTTTTCACGATAGGATATCTAAAGGTACTCTCTCGAGGGACGGTCCCTGTATATCTAGAACATGTTTAGTAGGTAATATGAGGTAATGGGCTACTAATGGGTATTGACCTTCTAGACTATTGACTAGATATTGAGTGGGTTAAAGCTTCATTCCCAATAGCTGTTTATCCGGTTTGTGCGCCTTGTACCACTTCTATTCAATTCAAGTGGTTCACCTTTTCAAATCATAATATAGGGACACTAAACAATTTGAACGGCCGAGGTANATATATATATATATATATATATATATATATATATATATATATATATGTGTGTGTGTGTGTGTGTGTTTCTTATTCCCAGGATCTACTATTCCCCTAAATCTCATAGAAAATATATTATTTCCTCATCAATTTACAGAAGATTAGTTCTCTTGCTAACGACCGAAAGAAGATGGTCGTTGTATTACATAGAATTGTAGATACTAACAGTAAGCAAAATGAGAAAAACAGGCGAAATCATCAAGACAACCCGTATTGACAAGAAAAAGAACATAATATTACATGCATCTGCATAGTAGGACTAAGACATTTCGTATAAAAAAACTGCTACTTTCTTCTGAAAACAAAATCCGAAGTAATGTTATTGTCGATCCGTTTTCATGGAACTTACAACATGCATAAGTCGAGTTTGGACCAAAATGTTGGCATGAGATTATTTATTCTTCTAGTGCCTTAAGTAGGACTAGGAGAGTTCGTATGACATCTTTCTCGTTATGTTTTGAATTTTACGCTTAAATATTTAAATATTTTTGAATCCCCATCGATCTAGCTGATCCGACAGACGCTGTCCTGTCCAAATTTCAATAAATTGGTTTGAGATCGTTTTGTGAATTTGTGAAAAGCTATTTTCAATGTAAAAACAAAGTAAAAATGAGAAAATACGTATTTCTGAGTGATCATTGTATCTTTTAACTATTGTGAATATTCAATTTGAGGAGGATTACATTCAGAAGTAATGGGAGTGGGAAAATTAAGATTTTTGCAGTTTGTCCGAATTTTCCGACTTTCCTTTTTCACTGTCCCGATTTTTTTTCCTGAAAACTTTTCCTGGACCACAACGAACAAAAAAAATTACGCAAATCCATCTTTCGAATCGTGAGTTATGGTCTTGATTTCATACAAAAATCCCAGAGACAAAAGTACTTTCAGTTTTTACCGAATTTTCCAATTTTCCAATTCTTCTTTCCCTAAAAATCTTATTCTATTACGAACATTAAAAAAATTGGCCAAATCGGTCCCGCCGTTCTTAAGTGATGCTCTTACCAACGACCAGCATTTCATTTTATATAGATCTGTTGAATCGACAAAACAATTGAGTATCAAATTAAGAATGATAAACAGAAATAATGAACTTGACCTACACTGCCCGTCTATAAATTGCAATTCATGCGTTTTCAAAGCTAGTAAAGGAAAACAATTTACAATATGTTCACAGAGATACTTCACAGTACTGATATAATGCTGTTTTCATAATCTTTTTTCAGTAATCTTGCAAATATATCGGTAGCAAAGTACATTTTAAACAGTTAACAAAATTTTGATGTTCTCCGATATTATAATTATGAATGAATCTTCTTCATTATCAAATATAAAGGGACTGAAACAACAAGGATGTCCTGCACAATCACGGTACACAAACTTAACAACACTCAACATTAAGTAGTTCATCGTCACTCATGAGCAGTCCGTGATCTTCTCTCCAATTTAGGAACAACGTTCCCATTCCCCAATCTCCCCTGGCCTGACTCTCTCGTACAGACCGGAATAATCGTGGGGCTTCATTTTCATATTACAGCGAGTTTAGAGCTCGCGTCGAAGAGGTTATTACTCTACCCCTACCGCTGGACAGTGGGGCAAGGTGGCAGATAGCTGGCCAGAACACAGAAAGGAATTATACAATGGAGAACTTGCTTCACTATTTTATTCTTCCAACAAATGATGCTTTTTAATGTTTTTAATGGTTTTAAAGAAAATTTTATGAGTATTAATTTTTGAATAATTGGAATATTTTAATTAGTACTGGAATTAGTATGTTTGTGAATATAAGTTTGTCACTATATAAGTGTATTGCGAAGTTAAAATGAAGTTTACCCAACTGGTTTCTGTGTCGTACGAAGCTTGAGCATCTACAAAAGCATTCCATTTCCTAATAGAAAATGACTTATTTTGATTAAGATGCTTAATGTCTCGAAGTATTACAGCTTCATAATTTTTCCATCTTCTAATAAGTGATGATTTGAGGTAAAGAATATTTCTTGAACTAGTAGAATAAAACAGCACCATTTTGTTCCATTTGTAAACTTGTTTCAGCACCTTGTCCTTCCCGTTTCTCATATGAAATTTGCACCGAAAATTTCTAACCGTGATTATCACATTAACAAAGAAGAGTAAACCATTCCTCCAAATACATAGAACAACATTTTTTAATTTTAATTTATTTCAATATTTATCGTGTGTTTTTCAACTCTCCGACGGATAAAACATACGAAAAACAATAACGTACGTTCGGTTTCTTAACGTAGTAAGTTAATATTGTACATTCATAAAGATTTTCTCAAATATTTAAACATTTTAGTAAACGTTTTCAAGATAATATTGCTACTAACATTATACTGCTGTTGTTTAAACGAAGGTTATATCGATTAGTTGTCAAGATTACTTTCGTTGTCTACAAGTGAGAAATCCCCCACTTCCTCCTAAAAAATTGAAATTCTTTTCCGGTACATTATATACATTTTTATAGGAAGTATGGTTATTCTCTTATTGCTCTGGCCTGAGACAAGAATCGGGAAGTGTTCACATTAGTTCATGAAGGTGAGGAAGAGAAAAAATTCACTCAACCAGTTATTAAACAAATTAGAATAATCAAGTACACAAAAGAATAATGGAAACTTTAAGGATTGTTTTTAGAAAATATTCACAAATGGCAAGATGCGTGAATTAAATTATGTAACTTGTAGAGACGTTTGGTGTTCGTGGTTTTTTTTTCCAATGGTGTAAATGAGTTTAATTCGGGAGTAAAAGAAGGATGAATATTCTCCGATCTCCCCAGAATGTATTACCATATACATAACCAGCAATATGGAAAGAGACAAAATTATATTTTTACGTTCTTAAAATTAGTCGCCCTTTTCACTTTTTCTGTATATGGGATGAGATTTTAAATACGAGAAATACTTTTCAGTTCGTAACACCGGACATTAATAACCGGATAATTTTTGAGAAAGTGAATGTTTTCAGCTTTCTATTATTAGTTTAGACATTTTGTAATTTTATTTGAGATCATAACTTCAAACATTTTCTTAGAAATTCCCGCAAGTCCCGTTTTGAAGGAATCTAAAATTTCAATTAACGTTACAAATTAAAAATTGTGAAGTTCGATATACTTTGATATATTTGATAAACAATGTTAACAAGAAAGAAACCTAATATTTGTATGCAAACTGTTATAATTCTTGTGCATTACAATTTTCCTATAACCTACTTCTTGTTGTGATGAAGTCAAAGACTTCCGTTTTTGGGTAAGGGTAATTGATTAAAAGCACGCAGAGTCAACTTAATCGTACATTTTCTTCAAAAACGTTTTCGCAGCATAACCATCATCTTTTTTGGTTTAATCCCGTCAATTGGTTTGGAAAAAGTAATAGTTTAGTTGAGACTTGTTGAAAACTTTGCAAAAACATCTACTTGGGAATTATCCAATAAAAGACAAATTGTGATTGACCTATTTTGTTGGAATATCAGCTTCTCGCTCAACTCTTTCTACCCGACTTATTCGAACTGGAATCCGTAATTTTCTTCGCTCAGACAGTTCATAATATGCAACGAATGATGCAAATGAGCATCCGGCGATATTTATCACTTGAAATTTCATTATTGAAAAAACATTGAAAATGTAATGTTATATATTGTTGTATTTCTTCGAACACTATAAGTTTGTTTTCCGAAATACATTTAATGTCTGAATGATGTCAATTGAAATCACTTCATAATTTATACTGTGAAATTCTATGATCTTTGATTTGTTGTGCTAATAAACTTTATTGTCAAGAAAGCAGTTGCAAACTGCATATCACCACTTGGGGGGGCAATAAACTAAGTTACTCTCCAGAGACAAGCAAGGGACCATCCCATCAATTCCGATCAAGGGCCCAAGGGCAGTGGCGGATTTAATATTTATAAAAGAAATTATTTAATAAATACGTTATACATTAATATTCCAAAATAAATTGTAGGTATGTTTGCAGTAGAAATTCGAGACTAATAAAACAAAGATATTAATGACATTCCCGCCGAAGGAAAATCCGCAACTACCCGGAGGTAAACCGGAGAAAAACTCGGATATATTTTGTTATTTTTGTTTTATGTCTTGAGAGTCGCAATACGTATAAAAGAATTTCTCACTGGCAAAAATAGAAGTAGGCAGAAAGGATTAATAATTTTATTTTTTGGCCACTATTTTAAGATTTGGTCCCATTGCGTACTGAGCAACAAGAAGCCTTCGGGGCCGCTTTCGTTTCTTCCCCCGCAAGCATCGTTGCCCTCTCCTTCCACGGACACCTTTATAGCGCTTTTACGACGCGATACTCTCCACCCGCTTCGAGTGAGATGTCTGTCTGGCATAAGGACCCCTTCGCGCGAAAACTCCCTTCGGAGAGGATAGGGTTGGTTCTACTGCCTCGAGGATCATGGGTGAGGATGACTGTCCACGTTAGGGCTATCGCAGCATCCAGGGGTTGAGGATCATGGTCAAATGAGGAATATTAACTTTTGTTACGAGCGTGGCAAACAACGGGGGTTGAGAAACATAAAATGTACAGAAAAAAAGGTTTTTACCATTAAAGTAAAAATTTTGTGTGGTATCATCGCGAATACCTTTCAATTTTATCGGTGTACGCAGTTGTGAAGAATGCACTATTTCATATTTTAAAAATATTTCAGTATTTTTTCTCTCTTTTGTTTTTAATTTTATACATTACTTTTGATTTGATTTTGTACTTGATCCTTTTTATAGTTGATTGTTGAAGGGGAATAGTCCATAATCTGATTCGAACTACCATTATTTATTTTTGTTATGAACGTTATATCTGGTTACGTGATATTCTCAAACAATCTTTTCACAAAACGCACAATGACTTAATTAATCTTACAACGGTCAAAACTATATAGATACATCACGTATGAATTTTGAATGATCACGTAATTGATTATTATAAGAATTGTTTTTTAATACAAGATTTTATGGAAGGGAACAATCCATCCTCTGAACAAAAATATGATGACTCGACTTTAGAGGATATTTAGAAATTAGACTTTATGACAGGAGATGTATACGAAGCATGCACATTGGTTATCCACATGGTTCAACTTTTGATACGGAACGGGAGTTTCAATGCCATACGATACAGACGACAATATCGCGAATTATGTAACAAAAATTACCAAACTTATCAAGGTTAAAGTTATGCGAATACAAATATTTTGTGAAATGTCAAAGGTTTTCTTTCACTAACAAGGTACATAGTCAATAGAATTCGAATGTCAGTGACTTAGGAGACCGGGTAGGGTTAAGATACAAAGAAGAGTTAATGAAAGCACGTCAGTAAAAACATACAACGGTGACCAGGACGCATTTCATAAGATAACACTAATATCCTAAATAATACATTCGTACGTATAATGTACAATATATTACAAAAATAAAATAAAAATAGTATCCGAATAATATGCACGATTATCATTTGAACGTACGTACGTATGTATTAGTTCCTTACTTACATATTAGTTCCGCCTGAACTTATCGTGAAACAATTATGTACATTATCTTTGTAGTATATAATATAGCATGTAATATTATCCTTGTAGCATGTTATACATCCCCTTCCCGCTTTTTCGCACTTTCCTCGAGTAATTATGTCGAATTGATGGTATGTCAACGTGCGTTCTGCTGAAGGGTAAAGTATATGTCACTCCCGTAATGATTCTCCTCGTGCGGAAATATTGGTTTGTTTTCAAAATAGCGGTGATAGTACCAGGATTTTTCCATAGATAGATGAGGTGGCAACCTATGAAGAGCACTTTGTCAACAACGGTCAGCATAAATAGGACTAGATTTCAGTCACGTGACTCAGAGAGGGGATTTTGATACCAAAATTACATAATTGATCACATAATCATGCGGAAATATTGGTTTGTTTTCAAAATAGCGGTGATAGTACCAGGATTTTTCCATAGATAGATGAGGTGGCAACTTATGAAGAGCATNGATTCTCCTCGTGCGGAAATATTGGTTTGTTTTCAAAATAGCGGTGATAGTACCAGGATTTTTCCATAGATAGATGAGGTGGCAACCTATGAAGAGCACTTTGTCAACAACGGTCAGCATAAATAGGACTAGATTTCAGTCACGTGACTCAGAGAGGGGATTTTGATACTAGTCTTATTTCTAACCTAGTACTAGCCTAGGTACAATTAAATCACTAAAATACTTGAAATTGGAGTAAATAAACAGAGTAACATGTACTTATAGTGATTTCAATGTGAAAACCATACCTCGCCGAGATGATTACAATTATAATTGCTGTAGTACATTACGTCTTATAGAGGAAATAATTTTTTTCAACAAAAAAAATAATAACAACTTCTAAATCACGGAAGTGATGGAACATTACTTTCATTTGTAGTAAATTTTCCATCGTATTTTTTACATCTTTTGCCTACAGGTCACCGGATATGTGAGAAAGATATTTTACTTTTTCCTAGATAAGATGCATTAATCACGAAACGTTGCGCTGGTCTTTGGCCGACATGATTTTACACGCTCTCATGCTTTTAGAGGAGGAGTCAAGGGAGTTTCTGAACAATGTTTGTACTGCACTATAAAATGATAGACACGAATTAAATCGTGTTTATTTTTCTTCATCACTATTCATTTTGCTGCGTTTTATAATTTTTTAGAATACAAATAAAGAAAACACATATACATCTCGGTGATTTGACTAACTTGGAGTGCAGGTCCCACCTTAAGGTCAAATCACTGAGAAAAGTAATTGTTTTCTGTATTTTTATACTAATTGTTTAATAACACAACATTGTGAATTATAATGATGAAAAAATATCTATCAGTTTCTATCCATCAGTAAAAACTTATAAGTTAATAATACAGTTTAAACAAAATTCAAGGATTCACTTGACTCGATTAAAATGAACAAGAGCATGTAAAAAGGCGGTCGAGCGACACGGTCTCGTGATTTAAACATCACACCTCGTAGAAAATGAAATATATTTGTGTAATGTCCGATGACATACAGATAAAAGTGATGTAAAAAAGACTACGGATATTTTACTACAAATCAAAGTAAACTTCCGTCACTTTCGTGATTTAAAAGTTGATATTTTCTTGAAAAGAAGTGTTTCCTCCATAAGACGCAATGTGACCACAACATCAACTATATTTGCAATTATTTTTCTTTAAATGGTCGGCTAGGTATGTTTTTCAAGTTGAAATCACAATAAGTACATGCTACTCTACTTATTTACGTCGATTTGAGATATTTGAGTGATATAATTCTACCTGCGCTAGTACTACCTTAAGTAATAGGATATTTCGTTCACCCCAAGACACGAATCATTGTTATCCAATTAAGAGCATCAATATGGCACCCGTTGTCAGAACCTTATGAATCTATGGTCTATGTAGTAGTGTGAAAATGCACCGCTGAAGCCCCACAAAAGACCAGCAGCTTCAGGACAAACGCCTATCACCGCCACTTCCTGCCCTGTTGAAACATAATCCGCGCTTCGCTGCCCGAGCAAATATTCCGCGTGTTCAACATGGCCATATTCTACTCCTAGAAGATTGAGGGAGATGCTCCGACGAATGAAGTCATTACTCTCGAAATACAGCTGATATTCTTGGTGCTTTCTTAGCAGTAATGATGCTATAAATTGTTCACTGTTTCTTTGTTTGATAACATCACGCAAACACCAGTTAGATAAGAGACCTCGCTTACATTTTCATGGAAAACACAGAAGTAAAGACTTAAAACTTACTACCCTATAAAATTCGATATAGGGATGAAAATAGGGACGTTCAGAAACTTATTTCCAAATTCACTTCTGTGTAATCACAACTCAATCACTCTGTGAAATCATATATTTTAGAGATAGATAATTCACTTACAAATGAACACTCGAAGTAGGATATATAGAGACAAATAGAAATTTGCTTTGTTTTTGGAATGAAGGGGATTGATCAAAATTAGGAGGGATCACAGTAAAGAGGAGCTATAAATTAGAGCTATTCATTAGGATTAGCTTTATAATTGGTTAGATATTATATCGTTAATATTTTAGTTTTGGGTTAGAGCAAAATATTTTATTGCTTTAGTGTATTTTAGAGAAGAAAAAAGAGATACAAAATAATAAAAAGTAAGTTAATTTCTTGAAAGTAACAGAGCCTATAATAGTAGTAATAATAGTAGATTTATTTTTTCTTTCCTCCTTTATCTTAGCGCGGGGTGCACCTGACATAAACCCCAGAGAAACACCTGCACTGGATGAGAAAAACCAGCTTAAATCTTCCGCTCCGAAGCCCATTTTATAGGCTATTACCGATACCCCAACATCAAGGTTTGGACCCTGTCGGAATATTTTGTGACACCCCCCTCTCCGCTATCCCAATAAAAATAATCTTTGCGAGAGCCTTTTTCCACAATAACTATAATGTAAAAATTTTGTATAAAATAGTAGTTGGTGACTATATTAAACGATTGTAAATGATTAAATATTATTGTAGATAATTTTTTTATGAGTGGAGTCATTTTAAATCGTTAAGCATCTCACACAGTTTAACCCATGAAAGCCTTAATAAGACACGGGAAACTTTATTCATCAGCTTAATTTAGATGCGTCTTTGTAATCACTATTTAAGGAAGTGCTGGCGTAGGTAGAGTTAAATCACAAAAATATCTGAAATTGGCATAAATAAACAGATTATTATATATTTATTGTGATTTCAACTTGAAAAACATATCTCACCAACCATTTAAATGAAATAATAGCAATTATAAATAATGGTGTAATACATTGCGTCTTATGGAGAAAACGCTTATTTTCTAAAAATGATCAACATTTAAGTCACGAAAGTGATAGAAATTTACTTTTTGCAGTAAATTTTTTGTAGTCTTTTGGACATCACTTTTATCTATAGGTCACAGGACATTTGAGAAAAATGTAATTTTCTCTGAGGTGAGATGCATAAATCACGAAATCGTGCTCGGTCATCATCTTTGTACATGCTCTTATACATTTCAACCGTTCACGCAAATTCCTTAAAATTGTTTGTACTATATTATTAACTGATAGATACAAATTAAATCATGTTTTTTCTTCGTTATAATTCTTATTTTTGTGTTTAAAAAAATTAGAATAATAATAAAGAATACAATTACACATCTCTGATTTGACTTACTTAGATTGCTTGTCCCACATTTGCGGGTTCCCCTGTCCCGTTGTCATGGCAATGCCAGAAACGCCCAGGGAGCCACCCTGACGCAATCACAATCGCAAACTTATGGAGTATGAGTTTTTCCATTATGCGATATTCATCGCAAAGTATATTTTATTCACTAACACCTGCACTCTGCGGGAAGCAGCGATCATGGTGATGCGACGGCGACCAACGAGCATTTTCTGAATTCCTCTGCCCAAGTTGACTGGAACAGAAGACGCTTCAAAGCGAAGTCACTTTTTCCACGGATTTGGGCATCGAAGAATCGAAAGATCTCGTGTACAGGATGTTTCTGTTCAATAATTCAAGCCTCTTTTTATCAGACGGTATGGTGAATTTATAATGATTTTTACGTAACATGAAGCTAATACTTTGTTAGTATATGCTATGTTTGTGAAACTGTCCGGGATAGTGAAAATTAATTTTAAATTCTTACGATATATGTACGGCAATATGTATTATAATATAGTAATATGTACAAATTGGTTCGCTAAGAGAATATTCTAAAGTATTCCAACTCAATTATATGATTAATATATATGGGGGTAAGAGACATGCATTCACATTAAAATCTTTGTAAATTACAAAATTTGATTCATATACGCTTCATCCACATTAATATATAAATAGGTAACGCGAAAGTCTGTCTGTTTGCTACCTGATCACGNGATCACGACTAAGCCACTGAACAGATCGTGATGAAATTTGGCAAGGATTACGATGTCCAGCATTAACATAAGCAAACTTAACTTTAAATTGGGTGATAAGAAAGATAGAAATGATTTTTTACTAAAAATGTTGATAAAATTAAGAAAAAGGATTTGTTTACCTAAACGGTTAGAGATAGGAGACAACTATGAATGGCAATATTATTTGCTTCAAAGAGTTCAACAAAATAGTCATATTTCTATCCACAAAAATAACTTAAATTAAAAATAAAAATTATTAAAAATAGAAGCGTTAAAATACTTCAATTTAAGAGAGTAATTTAAAAAGGAAAAATCCGCCTCTGCCTTAAATTTTTGAATCCGCCTCTGCCTTAGGGCCCTTGATCGGAATTGATGGGATAGTCCCTTGATTGCTTTCGGAGAGTAAATTAGTTTATTGTACTCCACGTGGTCATACGCAGTTTGGACTATAAAATGTATATAATAAAACAATTTGTAAAATAATGAAAAACTCTTTAAATCGTAAAATTTCGAGGAATGGCTTAGATTTTACAAGAATTTTAATAAAACGGTGCAGCCGCGAAAATTCGACCGGCGCCGCTACCACGAGATGGTGCAGTGTATACAGGCATGTTTTGTATTAAATTTGAATTATTACGAATTTGAAAAATTAGGAAGATGTACATGGTTTTAAAAATCAGTAACTTTAAAATACTGTTAGATTTTATTTTTTCCTGAGAAAAAAAATCTAAGAGAAATACCGGGCAACGCCGGGTAATCAGCTAGTACTCATATAAATGCGTTAGTCCACTCAAATAACACTGAAAGTGATAATAACATTTTAAAATAACTGTGTACAATATAATTAATTAAATTATTGCTTCAAGATGTTAAATAGGAAAATTTGTTTTAAATAAATCAACTACAATCCGTGAATGCGAAGATAATTCTACTGTTACAAATCATGTATGTTAGATATACCATTTGTTACAGTTATTGTTATTGTTATCTCTCTGTATGGGGTGTAATGTATTGTTATTGTTATGGTTAGACCTTTGTACGGGGACATTTTGGGAATATCCAAGAAAAATCTGAAAATAAGTCATTTTGAATTTTTTTAAATTACAGATTTCAAGTAAAGTCTCGGTAATTCAAAGGTCTTCATTATTAAACTGCTCAATAATTCAAATATTTTTCTTGGTCACTTTCCTTTACAAGATCATGTTAAATCAAAATTTTTAATATTGTGCTACAAGCACTATTATCTAATTATGTTCCAAAATCATCAATGGTATTATACTAAACAACATGGAATAACCTTCCTTATCTTTGTAGAAAATATATGAGTGAATTAAAAAATTGACTGAAATTATTTTAGGAATTTTCGAAAATTCGACTATTCGAAATTTCGTTAATTCGATTTTTTTGATTGGTCCCGTATGTTTCTAATTACCGAGGTTTCACTGCAATTCAAAACTAAGAAATAAACATTTTTACCTGCCAACGTTTTAACTTTTACTTATTTATAGTCTTTCTTAGAACTGTTACTGTGGTCACACGATTTATCTCATGGTGTCCGAGCATCAAAAAATTATTGTATTCATCCTTTGCGTATGTTGTTTTGAAATGAGATATATCTTTTACAAGTACTAATTCATGTATTTGTCGAATTAATTTTGTCGATATCATGATGTGCCTGATACATTTGTACTCATTTTAACATCTTATAATTAATTTCAAACTATGTATTCGTTTTTTAAATCTGCTTTCGTTGCTATCTGAGCGATTCTCAGCCATCCTGATATTAATTTTATTAAGATATTCATAGACAATTGTTCGGTTCTTATAATAGTATGAATGTCACATATATCATTCCAGTTTAATCATCCCTTTTTATTACATTTCCTTTTATAATTGAATACATGCATCGATTTATTTTTATACACGATATTTTACTACATTATTACACAATTTGCCAAATTTTAAATCAATATGCTTCATACATTTTAACGTTGTGCGAATCATTTTCAGAGGTTCAGCTAGTTTCAATATATGCTCTTTTTTTCTAAATTAAGAATGATATATTTAACAAGAGAATAGCGAAACGTTTACGGTAATTATATTAAATTAGCCTTTAAACATTTTCAAAATATTATTTTGACTCACGAACATTATGAGTGGAAAAATGGACAATAGAAAAATCTTTCCATGTGACCCTCACCCATGAATTTCAACTTTTGGGGCAACCACCCTTCAGTAAAGACCTTGACGTACACCCCAGGAATTGCCTGACAAGGGGTCGGTTCCATCCAGAAGCAGCACAAGTGTTAGTCGAAAGTAGGACAGGTTGCCGTCGAGATGCTGGGGCCTTTAAGTGGGTCTCGATGAGTGACTTACCACAGGGATCACATATGACACTTTCTGCCTCTCAGAGGAAGTTTAAGTGGCGACTGTTCTCAAGAAGCTTTCATCTGCAAGATTCGCTTGAGTTGGTCTGACATTTTTAAATTGACAAGACGGAAGGGCTATTTGTCCATTCTTATAATTCTGTATAAATATAGAACTAACTGCGCTAGAAATATCCTTAAGAATTAAATATCCTTAATAATTTTTAAGTAGTAAGGAGATATTCATGAGAATACTCGTTCTCTAGAAATTGTAAAATAAATTACGAATAAACTCTTGAATTCGATATGTAAATAAAGATAATGTTTATCTTTCAATAAGCAATAGTTCTTTACATACCAATTCTTCTAATAATGAGAAACAATTTCTCTGAATAACGAATATATAAAATTTGTGAAATATAGTATTTGACATCCCGTAGAGAGAACTTTTTTCCTGCTAGAACTTCAATGGGTTTTGATGGATGGATGGATGGTCCACCGTTTGCTTCCAGAGAGACAAGCTTAACGACATCCTCATCCGCAGGTTTTGACTCATTTTTAGCAATGAAGTATACAACGTCATGTTTAGAAATGCGATTAGGAGTCAGATTCTGTATTGGTCCATATCATTTACAGATTTACGAAATTTGTTTACAAGTTACCACTATTATTAGTTACTAGCAAAACTACCTGGTGTTGCCCGGGATTTGAAAAGAAACTTAAACAGTAATTACTGGAAATTGAGGTATTAAACCACCCGTCAACAGGTCTGGATATTAAATTTGTTGGTCCCCATGTTTCTCTACTTTCGTGTTATTAAAAAATACCACGAAAAAAACCTACAAATATACACAGTTTTCAACATTGTGTGCTACTATGTCCTTATTTACGATTTATTTCAAAATCCAGACAAAAAGAAAATACAATATACACAGAATGCTTAATGCACATAGATAAACCTACTGAATTAATTTTTTTTCATTTCACTTTTATGTTATGTACTAGAAAACAAACATTCATTGCCTTTATATAATTTGGCTTCTACGATTGAGTCACGTGGTTTATACGTTTAGCGAATTGTCCGCTTTACGTAATACAATTGAAGTCTGGGGGACACATGTGCAAGATTTATAGTCGACAGTCATGCGAATGAAGATTCACATCCACTGATTAGCAGCCAATTTTGATGTGTTTCTGTTCTTATAATTCATAAATATTTACCATACTCTGTTTTTGTTGTTGCAATAACCCTTAAGAGGAGTCCTTTGAAATTTCAAATAATTTCATCTACTATTTTTTCGATTTCCATACAAGACATTCCAAATAATTCACTTTTATTAGTATCGAATCTCCAAAATACTTATGGATGAAGAGTAAGATATAAGTTGAGGAGCGTTTCCCTTACAGATTCGTTTTGAAATGCAGAAAATGCGCACAATATTTTCTAGGGTCGAAGAAAAATCCGCGATTTCAACCATTATCACAGTAACAGTGTAATAAATACGACTCCACAAAGGAATATTGAAAAATATCCGCATGGAATCCATTTTGCTTTTAACATAAACATATAACGGCAACGTAGTACACATTCATCCGTTATGTCCAGTGAAGGGATGGCTGCCATAAAAAGCCTTTCTCGCACATTTATAAGGAGAGGTAAAAGAGAGACATAGTCGAATGAGATGATATCGGCGCTGTATTACACTTTTACATAGCATGTTCGCACCTCTCTCCCATTTACATTACAGAGAAAATTATTTCTAGAGTTTCGTATTGTTGGTTAGTTTTATGAAAAGCAAATATTATGGACGCAATTTCAGATACAAGCTAATTTAAACAATAAAATGGAAAATATTGAATAATACGGTTGCGTTTTAAGGATACAAATTTTATTGTTTCGAATCTTTCACAAGTAAGAAATAAGCATGGATATATCTACAATGACAAATTTTTGGTTCTGAGTATTTTCCATGACTTATTCAACTGTGCCTCCAGGTTGTGTGTATGTTTTATAAATGTTGGATAAAGTCTTAGATACGCAGACTCGATACTTAGGCTGTTACGCCAAATTACTGTTATGGAATGGTAATTATCAATAAAACTTTAACAATATGATCTGAAGTTTAAAATAAGATAGAAGAAAATAATTCACGATACAACATATAAATATATCTTTCTGCAATAGTTAAATAATAATAATAATGTCATTTGTTTGAAGATTTCTACCCATTTTAAAGAAATATTTCTCTCGTACCCTACGATTGATCTTTGATTAGTACGCCAATGGAGAAGATCTCACCATTGGCAGTTGCATATACCAGCGTAAACAGTCGGATTCTAATTCACGAACGGAAAACGGAAAAATTACATTTATCTATTAATAATCTCAACCAAGTTAATCTGTAAGAAGCGAGAAACCTTCTTCTAGTCGACGCGATATCAACGCAGCATTAGAGTGCAACAGACGACTTGTATCTTTACGCATGTCAAGAGCGAGCTGTTTTTGGCCTCTGGAACATCTGAAACTCCGCTTTCTTGGTACAAACGCCCCTCAAACAGCCTACAAACGGCCCCTTTGACCGTCTGGATTCTCAATCCGACTCGTCCCTACACGCCGAGACCATCAACAAGCTTGAGAGTTGTTTGTTTCTAAGGGAGGACGGTGGGTGAGGATATTGAGGACGATTGGAGTTGATGTCAGCAATTTGACGAAATGGTGCCATCCAAGTTGTTTATTTTGTCGTTATTTATAGGCGTTAGACGAGAAGTATAAGTGTGAGTTGTTCGAGAATTCAAGGAATTACACTGTGGAATTGAGAAATGTCTATGGCAGAAATACTAAACAAACAGTACGTAAGTAATGGAGAATGAGTAGTGAGAATGAGGCATACATAAGGAATAAGATAAATTGGAGAGAATTATGTAAAAAGTTTAGTATCGCATGTCCATGCAACATGATTGTAGTAATCAGTGAGTCCAATAATGCCTCATTCTCACTACTCATTCTCCATTACTTACGTACTGTTTGTTTAGTATTTCTGCCATAGACATTTCTCAATTCCACAGTGTAATTCCTTGAATTCTCGAACAACTCACACTTATACTTCTCGTCTAACGCCTATAAATAACGACAAAATAAACAACTTGGATGGCACCATTTCGTCAAATTGNCTGTCTCTTATACACATCTAGATGTGTATAAGAGACAGACACAATACAATATAAAAAGAAAAATCCCTTGCAATTGATTGCGCAATATTACATTTGGCTCATTCTATGGGTCCGTGCATTTACATTTATCACTTAAACCATAAATTATGGTCACGAAACAGGCACGAAATGAGCAATATTTTATTCCTTTTTTTCAGAAATTAATTTAAGNAATGAGCAATATTTTATTCCTTTTTTTCAGAAATTAATTTAAGAGTTCTTTTAACACCTTTTCATCTCTTCTTTCTTCTTGAAAAACCCAAATTTTACAATAACTGCGACAGACTCGATTCCAATGAGACTTTCTCTTTTGCAAGATACTAGCTTCTCACTGAATTTCAGAAATATGCAAATCCCTAATTAGCATAATAACTTCGCTTAAATGTCCGCCTCACAGAGACGTATACTCACAACCAGCATATTTTCTTCGAAATCGTGTCCAACCACCACGGCCAGATACACACCCCTTTTCTCCAACACAGGCTTCTACTGCTGCTACCAGGCTCTTACAGTGACCTTGACTCGACGACTGCTTACAACGCGGCTTTCCAAGCGCTCCTTCGTTCTCGATCGGCTTTGCGGCAAATTCTTTCAGTCGCCGACGTGCGACCGTTTTCGTATTCGTCCGATTCGTAATTCGGAAAACTTTTCCAATGCATAACTGGCTTCACTTGGAGCCCTCGACAAAATATTTCTTATGCGTTCAACTTGCGTTTTACTCGGCCGTTCATTAATACATTTGACTGTGATGAATACCACAAAATTTGAATCTCGTAAACTGCGTTTTTACGCCCTCTCGAAATTATCGAACTCAAAATCAACGTTATGGTGATTTACGTGAAATTCGGACCGACTCGTCCCCTCTCGATAATTCGCGTACGATTGAGACTGGATTCTCACCGCCGATGATCCGCGTAAGACTCAAAGTCAACCGTCTCTTCCGATGACCCGCGTAATAATGAGACAGATACCTGTCGTGTTTCCACCTTCTCAGTACTAATCCCCACTCTTCCTAAAATTCATGCACGGTGCATTCCGCCAATCAATCGTCTCGTCGCCGGTTTTGCGTCGATAACTTCATAAGGTGTATTCACATTTTCTTAGTTCTTACAATCAGATTTCAAAAGTTTTTCGTCTGTGTCCTATATATATTACTAGCACTCGTCATTCGTGGTCCTAGCTGCCGAAACGATGGTTCAGTTATTGTATGAGTTTACTCACTAGACACATCGTGAATTTGAGATAGGAGCGTCTAGCTGTGTTACAACTGCGGTAGTTAGTCACAGAGAGCGGTTGTTAGCCGCAGATAACTTTTCATACGCCACAGCTATTTACAAAGAGACATGGAAATGAAAAGCTATAAATTTTATCTTACTCCACCCGGGAATCGAACCCGGGTTGACTTGGTGACGAACAAAGAGAGACAGATGGAAATAAATCAATTATAAAGTAGACTCCAAAATTTATCAAAGAAATTGAGTCGTGAGTAGAGTCATCTGTGTAGAGTAGTTATGAACTAACTATTGAAAAACCGTTCTAAATTTGCACTTGGGGTTTTGACAATCTTACAACGCTGCACTGTCCCGGCAAATAAAGCAGCCTTCGGGATTGCGGTGAGGTCTTCAAACAATTTTCACTTTCATGGGTGGGTGACAGCCAACAATTTCGAAGCGATCGGTAGATGATCCAAGCAAAAACCGCCAACTCGACCTTCGAATTTCTCAATGTTTGGAACTGCGAGTAGGCCCATGGGATTATTTAAAAGGGAGTTTTTGCAGGGTGTACCTAAGATCTATCCTATATGGTATCCAAATGCAAGCTCCTTTTGCGCACGTTTGTGGTATTTACGCACCTAGCGTAGAAAGTTACACCGTTTGCGAAGTGGTACTCTAGTGAGAGAGGACATGGCGGATTCTTATCTGGATTTCAGGTTATATTGATATCTGAGAGGTATACGAGAATTTTCTCGGTTGCCGTATGAGCACGCTCTTTTGTACGCACAGTGCAGTTTACTTGTGTACGCTTCCATGGAAGTAGTTTGATTGGGTTCATAATTTTTAGTATGATTAGATTGGAAGGTCCGCTAAGTAAAATTCATCTATTTCAATAGTCCTTTCCATGTGCGTAACGTGGTTAGCGTCACGTGTACGTTAGGAAGCGTGTACGTTATGCAAAAACTCTCTAATATCCGGGAGTGGGTCTGTCGCTGACAGCCAGAAGTGCGACGTCATTTTCCGTTAAAACTGGGATGAGAACGACAAGTGTAGTGCAAAGTAAGAATGGCTAGTGTATACTTTATGTACAGTCTTTATTGAGCCATAGAGTATATTTAGTACTTGGGAGAGATGAGTTAAAATATAAGAATAAAAGCAGTTATTAAAAAAACAGATTACATAATTAAAACTGGTATTATATTTCTTTTCAAGTCCAGAAGATAATCTTTGTAACGATACCTTACTTTTCGCAATTGTTTAATAATGAGCGAGAGAAGGTATCTTCATAAAAACGTCTATAAATAAGTCGTGGCGATGTTTCAAGTGCGAAGAAGAAATGTTGGTACAAATGAGTTGAAACGTGTAATGGTAACTGATGGGCAAACAAACCGTTCGACAGTCCAAGGTTCACACGGCCCTAAGACTTTTAATGTGTAATAACATCTTTCAGGCAGAAGTTAAGTAGTTCGGTTGAAATGCAATAACAATATGCATTGCCCAAGCAGACTTATAACAAACATTATTCCGTGAATGCCACAGAAGAAGAAATGAAGACACTTGGAAATATGCTTGTACTCTGTTAAGGAGGAAGAAAGTGAGGAAACCGAATAATAATGAAGATTCTTACATTTTCTGTTCTTTAAAAGGGATAGACCTGCTAACTGCGAATACTTCCAGGAATTTGATAATTTAAGTACTAATATTAATAAGCATTAGAAAATATAACTTTCATGTACAAAATTTACCACGAGGAGTCTGAAATTTTACATACTGAGTTCTACATTTCTTACGCTATTAATGTCACATAGGAAGTTAAAACATGAAACGTCATTAAAGTAGAGCAATATAAATTCCTTTGAATAGCGTCGCATTGAAATAAAATAATTTATGGCGTCTGAATGTCTTCAATGACATCACTGAAAACGATACAAAGAACAATGTTTCAAACTCGTACATCCCTTCCGTTATTCCCGATATATTGTAATATTTACTTTCACAACAAATTAGAAGAAAAATATGTTAATACGAAATATCTCGTGTCTTACCAATGTTACTCCGACCTTACATATTGTTTTCCTCCCCATCCTCTTTAGTCACGCGCCAGTCCCAAACAAGACGCTACGCTACAGTGCGTCTGCCCTCCCTTTCCCCCCACTCTAACTCAGCCACCGCCACAGAACCATCACCACCATCTCCACCGCAACAACACCAGACCCCTTCGGAACTCCACCCGAAGCACCCTGGCTCCACCGCTGCCCTTTGAAATATTTATGAAGCTCTGACCTTCATTAACAAAAAAAGCGGAGGTGGCGGCTCTCCACGGACTTCCACTAAGACGAAAGGTCCTCAATAAAAAGAGAATCGCCACGGGTGGAAATATAATGTGGAGATTCCCATATTTCCGAAAAATACTACAAGCAGTTTCTCATGGTGTGACTCAGCTGTAATTGGCCACATTATAGTGATGTGCCTCCCCTCCCTTTCTCCCTACTCCACCAATTAGAGTCGAGAACCGAGTGCAAAAGGTGTATGAGACTGTGTGTAATAAATATGTACGTTATGAGAAATTATATGCTCAAGTTGTGGACACGGCTGGCGGATCTCTTCTTATTAAGGACTCTACGAAGAATGTGGAGTTGCATCCGCTGCAGCACACGACGCTAACGCACAGCGGAGGAAAACGCGATGTATCTTGTTGACGGAGCAACGTAAAGAGATAACCATAATGGATGATCTTGATAAGAGACGCACTGAAGGGTGAGGGAATATTTAAATTAAATTAAGAAAAATTCAGATGCAACGGAAATGTCTTTTGTATTTAAAGGTACAAGAGCGAGCAAACAAACAGAATTTTCCTTGTAATGATAATAATTTTATTAATATGAAAGTGTGCGACGTTCAGTGGCGGGTAAAATACATAATAAGTACCCAGTGGTGGATCTAGACCGTAGTCAAGGAGGGGGGTAACCGGGGAGTATTTTTGTTTAAAACGTACGGTTTGATAACACAAATTTTATAATTAATACCTTTAAATAAAATGCATCAAATAAATAATTAGCAATCTAAAGTTATTAACAACAATTATTTATAGTTATAAATATGGTATTATTAATTTTATTGATATAGTATTATTCATAACAATAACAATTATAACTAATAACTATTATTACTCTGGTAACACTTTTACATAGTATGCCATTTATCAACTTCAATTTCATCTCTTAAGAGTTCAGGTCCAATCGGAAGGGGGGCGTGATACGTACATAACAAATCTAATGCCTACATATCAATTTAACACATATACACAGGGTATAAAACTCATAAGAGAATTAGGACAGCAGGAAACATCGAGATATAAATTATATTTAAAGAAATCATTAAATACATGTAGCCCATACTCACAGATATCCACGAACACATTTTCGCTTACAAACAGATACAAACACATATAACCAAACATTCAGACGGGAGGGATAGACTTCAATGAAATTGTTCTTTGATACAGTATTTTTTTTATTTCGCGTGTAATGGTTAAGGAATGACCAACTTGAATACTTATAACTGATAATAATTTATTTAAAAAGTTATCGCTCGATTAACCGGTAGACACAACCGATTAAATAAATTCATCAACTATGATTCTAAGTTATTTAGAAATATAGTTCAATATTATTTTATTTTCAATTATTACGAAATATATTACGTATTTTGACGTAAATTCAATTTCAAAACAATTAAAATTGAATAAAGTAAGTTGAAAATGTTTGAGTTTTATTAGATGATATTCAATGACCATACAAAAAAATTAATAAATCATGTTAGAACTTCAATTGGACATATTTCTTCCTACAAGTACATTTAAATACTATCCCACAAGAGGTTCCGAAGGTGCCCAAGGGGTTTCGCAGAGGGTAGAGCTCCGCAATTTCTGGACCTTGGCGCTAAGAGGAGGAGATATGGCAAGCATTTCGCTCCGAACGGTTTGACCTCAGGATAGACCCAGTGCTCATTTTACAGCAAGCTGAGTAGACCTTGGAGTCAGTCCGGGTTTTGAGGTGGAGGTGTGGAGTCAGCGTGTCTCAGAGAGTTGAGCTCCGAGTTGCTGGCTGGATGACCAGAGTTCAATCGGAGGAATTTTGTGTGAAAATTTCATTAGGACGACACGGGTCATTCATTCGCTTATTCGTGGGAGCAAGGACGTTGCCAAAGAGGGGATTCAGGACGTTTGGACCCCCCTAATCCTTCGGTAAATTATTCTAAATAAAAAACGTGGTTAAATTTATATAAGTGAGTATTGATTAAATACATGTATTAAACAGTTGACGCTGAGTTTATATTAATATTTTGAACAAAAATACAGTTCGATTCGTCGTAAAATTATTTTGTTGATAGCACACACTTACTAATAAGCAAAATCGTGGCTATATCTGTGGCGGGAGCATGAAATTGACTGTATAAAACATCTCGGGGTCAAACCGATAGGAGCGAAATGTTCCTCCGAATGCTGAGGCCAAGAAATCGCGGAGCTCTAACCTCCGCAAAACACGTTGGGCACCTTCGGGGCCTGTTGTGGAATAGTTTGAATTTGACTTTGGCTAACAAGTATTTAAATGTACTTGTGGGAAGAAACACGTCAAAAGTTCTAACATATATCTAAGGAACACACACTCTGTTGGGTGCTATCCGTGGTAATTGGAGAGTTTTTTTTGGAAATTGCGTGTAGCATTTCGAACCTTCTCTGTACTTTCATTAAATAAATTAATTAATAAATTATTTTTTTATTCAAATTTATTAAAGATGTGACATGTAAAGAATAAGAAATTGTTTGAGCCAGGATCTCAGGTAATTAAAATACTCACTGGCCACGGAGACTTCAACAGTTACTGGAAAAGGAGGAGAATAAAGGAAAATAGAATGTGCTTTTGTGAACAGAGTATTGAAGATGTTATACACGTCGTGCTTGATTGTGATGTTACCTGGATTGAAAGAGTGGGAACGGCTGAGACACAGGAAAATCCAAGATAAATTTATTTTATGGGATTGGTTCCAATGTACATAGAAACACAAAAAGACTATACACAGCTTGAAGAATACGTCGTGCAGCATAAGGAAAGAATGCGAAGTTAGATACTCGATGTACTACACCAACCTCTTCGTGTACGGGTCCGGTTACGGCTAATCGGAGTCGCTTCAAAAGGAGGGCAATAAAGTATATAATTTCAGTATTACTAATGAACGAGGCTATTCATACCAAGACACGATAACTAACTATTGAGACAATGATACCTAAGAGTGGATAAGGAGAAACTGATAACAAGAAACTAAATACAATTACATGAAGTAGAAATAAAGAAAATGAGGATGACGAGGAATAAATAAGATTAAACCTGGCCAAGACAGTACTGATGTAAACAACCACAAGACCCATTGTATAAATCCAGCCCTGGAAATTTTATTTTTTTATTTTTTTTTGGCAACATTACGCGCCTTGTAATACATAAGCACTGATTTTGACATTTTGTTGCGCTTAATTAAGAAATAGTGTGTTCATTTTGTTTTAAGTATACATGCTATTGACATCCGAACTAAGTTTGGTCATCCAGATATATTTTACAAAAGATGTTATTAGACAATTCATATGTTATTTTGATATTAATGTCTCGTTTTTTCATAACAAGATAGCAATTTGTTGCATTGAAACTCTCTCAACATTTTATCATTCTTTAACAGCGTTTGCGAATTATTTTGGATTATTAGTGCTGTTTTCGTCTTTCATGATGATTATGTTATCAAATTATAAACTTCTAAGACTTTTTATGGACAAATAACTGTATTATGTGAACAGATTTGCAACTCGTGAGGTATTTCTCAATAATGTCAATATATGGATTGTTTTCAAATTTTCTGTTGCTATATATTATGTAACTTCATTCATGATATTAATGTTTACTAAATGTTGACACGTTTGTAGAACGAATACCATGTATATGAATTAACATTATTGAGGTACACCTGTCGAACTCGAAATTCTGTTCGCCAAGCGTTGCAAATAAAATACAGTTTTTATTCTATAAGAGGTCGTAAAAGTGTATTGCATTGGATTTAACTGAGGTATTATAATGTAATCGGAACATTTTATCATGGAATCTGTAATGCAAGAGGGGTATGAGAAACACAACTTTATTTTCCTATTTTTCAACTCTGGTCCCACGCCCCTAAGTCTATCGGAAATGCCTGTTGACCAATTCGTGTAAGAAGTGTTGGCGTGCAATGGAATAGAAGAACACTGGAGCATGCTCGTCTTACGTTCCAGCGAACCTGTTCTCAAAACAAACAGCTCGAGTTTTCCTATTCAATGGAACACACAAATACCTCATTGTAAAGCGCAGGCTTCATCTCTCATCAGCCTTGAACTCCGTGGAGCACATCACGCAATAGCTCATGCGCAGCCGAGCGGCGCGTAACAATGAAGCTTCGACAGCGCTCATCTTCAAACGATTCGAGTTTGTTCGAGGGAGAGTATACAACCATACCGTCTTAAAATATCCACCTTCTTCTCAATATGTCATCATTTGTCATATAAGAAAAGTTATAAGGAAAAAATCTTTGCTAATAAACAGTGCTCAGATTTCCCATGATTTGTGAATTTTGTTTCCTGACTCTATGACTTGAGGGGTAGATTTCTAGCATTTTATATTTCGTGGGAACATTAATTTTTTTTATTCAATAGTGCATATAAATGCATATTTTATAAGATTATTGTTTGAACTTTATTATTTTAGACAAAATGACTGTAACAAGTCAGAGTTTATTAGTTACGAGCTGACACAACATACGTTGTCCTGTCCAAATTTCCATAAATTTGTCTGTGATCGCTTTGTGAATTTGTGAAAAGCAATTTTAAAAGTGTAAACAAAGTAAAAATGAGAAAAAAAACGTACTTTTGAGTGATCATTGTATCTACTAACGATTGATCGTCGGTTATGATCGAGAGTGCATACAAAAATTATGATTTTTGCCGTTTGTCCGAATTTTCCGACTTTCCTTTGCAATCGCCTGAATTTTTTTCCTGAAAATCTTTACAGGACCATAACGAACATAACAAAAAAAGAATTACAAATATCCATCCTTCGAATCGTGAGTTACCGTAAAACGGGGTTACTTTATACAGGTTTTGGTAGGTTTTTTTTGTAACTTTTGTTAACGTCCAAAATTTATTTCTTATTTTTTTGCTCCAATAGAATAATGTGTCCTTCGGCCAACAAGTGTATAACAAAATCACCCCTCCCCCCCCACACACACACAATTTTTTTTTTAAACAAAGTATCAAAGTAACTTCGAGTTGGGGTTTCTTTGACAAGGCATTAAAATGAAACTTATGACAAAGATCCAAAGCCTTGACATCATTTTGATAAAAAAATTATAATGTTTTAAGCATTACACATGGATTTAATGAAAATAAAACGATTTTTTGATCAATTTTAATTTTTATTAAGGAAACATCTTACATTATGGTATCACATACTTGAGACACAATTATAAGCAGATAATCAGTCTTATAATTTTCCTTTGGAAGTAGATGAACGTTGGCTACATTAACGATCAACGTCAGTAATTAAATTATGATAAACTAGAACGATAAATTCGAGAAACGAAAGAAGAAGAAAATTACTTATTAATC
>NNCF01126924.1:17146-42021 GCA_002313205.1 Laupala kohalensis | reverse complement strand
ATATATATATATATATATATATATATATATATATATATATATATATATATATATATATATACACAACATCAGTAACATGATTGATATTTCTCTTCAATGTGTATTTGAAAGTTTGAAGTGATTTCTAAAAAAAATAATTATGAATTCATGTTTGAATGTAATGCTACAAATTAACGATTCATTTACATTCGTTGCAATTTTAAACTTAAGCACAGCATCCACTCTACATTTGATTAATATGGGAGAAGAATAACAACCAAATAAATTTAATTTGAAATGTATATAATCAATTTAGTGATAACTCATAATGATTCGTTAACAATAGTTCCTCTGTTTTTCCGACTAAAATATTTTTTTCGCGAACCACGTCTTTTGCAGTCATTTACTTACATAATAAAATATTGCCTGTCGTCATATAAATTTGTCGATCTGTAAATTTAATTCGAATGGTTAAAAAAAGGTTATTTTAAAGTATGTGATAACTTGTGCCCTTTTGCATTGATTCAAGGTTATGTTGAAACACTTAAGTTCATTTTCTTATTTAAGCGAGACATTGGTAGAGTATTTTAGATTCTATAAAAATGAAAGATAATATACAATTCGGACGAGGAGGGGTTAGTTGGGGTAGTTAATAGTAGTGAGATTTAGTGAAACTAGAAGTAGTAGAAAGTGGATAGAAGGAGGAGGGTTGACTTGTCAGTTAGTCACAGCTATATGAACTAAGACATTGAAGTGGAAGCTATAAATTTGTTCTCTGGTGCCGTCGGGAACTGAACCCGGAGAGCAAGCATGCTAACCTCTGAGACATCGGAGGGGTTTAAAATAGCTGTTCACTCACTCAACTAAGTTCGTGATTTGATCGCACAAAACCTATTATTTCTTGAAAATGTTGGGGCACCGTGGAAAAATATCTGTTTATCATTGTATCATTGTAGAAAGAAAAATATTTTTTAAAAATACTCAATCGTGACACCTTAGAGGGAAATGACGCTGTTCTCTGTACACAATCACTTGTTTTTCATATGCCGATACTTCACTTGGCGTTGCGTATTTGTGTATTTGCCATATTTGCCCAAACACGGCCAAGTGTAGAGGAGCTATTTGTCTGCATTTGTTGTGTTTGTTCTATTGAGCCAAATACGCCAATACGCGAACACCCCTATCCGTCTCCTTATCGGTTTTTAGTAAGGCAAATATTTGCGTAAAACCGCCTACACTTGGTTAACCGTGTTTCGCGTGATGGAGACTTGTTGTATTCTGGTTATTTAACTTATATTTTGACTACTAAAATTTCATTTATATGGACTGGAATAACGAAACAGTATAAATATTTCTTGAATTATATCAAATATCCATCATTGTTATAAAAAACATATTTGCCATTATTGAGTTATTTTCTTGTTCCGTCCATGTGAGGATGGCATGTTTGTGATATTTGTGAATATGTCAAATTTTGGCCAAAAACGCCTTCCTTCACACAAGGAAAAAGTTCCGCTGCCTTGACATCACCAAGTGTGTTCTGATACTTGCAAGCAGTCCCTGAATTATGCAACGCAAAATAACTTTTTAAAAATTGAAACCCAGTCGTTATTTACATATTTTATGTCTATTTCTCTGGTATACCAAGATTAAAGCCAAAAGGCCTGTTCTTCCATGCAATCACATGAACTGGGAGGATGAAATTAGCGAAGAGACATGTTGGGTAGAAGAAAAAGGTACCGAATCGACATTCGTCTGGAGTAGGTGAGGAAAACCCCAGATGAAAACTTGACGCAGTTCAGCGAAACGGAGGATCGACGCTTAGCACTGTGTAGGAAGCGAAGGGTTCAGCCACTAAGAACGGTTGTCGTTCGCCTAAATTGTCCCTCCGGTGACTCAGGCTAGCATGCGTGCTCGTCACAGAGTCACCTCGGGTTCATTTCCCAGCGGGGCGAGAGAAAAAGAATTATAGCTTTTCACTTCAACGTCCCAGTTCATATAGATGTAACATTTAAAGCAAACCCTCCTCCTTCGGTCCACCACCTACTACTCCCAGTATAACTTATTAACTACACTTACTAACACCTTGTTGTTGGTAAACTCAACTAACTCGCCCCTCTACTAACAATAGCCCTACCTTCCACATCCTACCTCCAAACGCCACAGGTAGATAAGCTTCAATAGCACACATTTCCCTTTTACAAATACAACAATTCTAACTTCTCAGAAGAGGCAAATAGGTGGAAATATTATTGATTTATATTATAAAAATGGTTAATAGTTTTTAAAATTGAGTGATACATTTTACTGCCAAAACAAGACAACTCAAAAAGCACGAGTTAAAATTCTAAGTCGATGTTCTACATAAGTAATATTTTACGTGTTTCAAACAAGGAACTGCTGTTTATGAGTTCAGAGCTCAATTGAATCAAATCAATCTCATCATATTTCCAGAAATAGGTTTTTCGAGTTACCTTCGTGTAATCTATCCAAAAGAGCTTCGAGAAGTATGGACGTGAATTTTATATTTCAGATTAACTAAGGACTTTTTAGTAGTATTGTTGTATTTGTAAATGGGAAATGTAGCGTGCTATTGAAGATTATCTACATGGAGCGATATGATTGGAGTTGGGTGGTAGGCCATTGTTAGTAGGTGGACCGCTTACCTGGGTTTACCAACAACTTGGCCCACGTGGAGGGGTTAGTAGAAGTGGTTAGTAGTTAGTTATTGATACTAGGAGGCGATGGATAGAGGAAGAAAGTTTTGCTTTTCAGTAGTCACAGCTATATGAACTGGGACATTAATGTGAAAAGCAACAAATTTTCTGGCCCCAAGGCGAGAAGCAACAACACTACCACCTGCGCCACCGGTGGGGCAACTAAGGACTTGATTAACTGCGGTACTGAGAAATATAATCTTTTTGATACGAAATTTCTCACATAAAAAAAAAAATGACTTGGTTCATTCGTACATTGAACCCCAGAATTAACATAATAAACATTTCTGAAGTTTTACAATTGAAATACTTCGAAAATGTAACTCAACGCTTAATTTATCTCACACTTAAAACATCACGCATAGTAATGAAACAAAAAGATCGGGATATGTGGCGTTTGCAAGTAGGTTTCTCAAAGTATCGGATAAAGAATCGGACCAATCCAACCGGTGAGGGAGCAGAATGCCGAATTATGCCCAGTTCAGGATGTCCTCAGACGTTGTGTCAATATTATTTCAACTGAAATAATAACAGGGATTGGAAACTGAAGCCGTGGAACTAAGAACCTATTCATAACGGTCATTGGGAAATAACGAAAATTGGAATTGGAATTTGTAATAATATACATTACAAATTCTTCATAACTCTCCATCTTATAATTAGTCCCCATCTCTAACACCTTTTTATCGGTCGTGGAATGATTTTAAATTGAAAAGTTATTCTCTAAACTTCTCCGTTTCCCCGATGTAATGCTGACAGTTATAAGAAAAAATTTAATATTATTTGGAAAAATATTGTCAAAAATATATTATGTGTTTTAATTTTTTTCTATTATCTCAATAGCTCAACCTCATCTATATTGTATTCTCAGTAACAGTATAGTGTAGTAACACTGAAGTATATTTTTTTCTGGTTTTTAAAACAGGAAATAAATATTATTTAGAGATCACTCGACAGCAAGAAGTAATATTGAATACGTTACTTCCACATCAATGGCTAACTTCTTATTTAAAAGATAGATATCAACAAGTAAAAGTATCCTATACTAAAAATAAAATACTTGAGCGTTGTCTTTCAGAAACAAAGCCACTTACTTGCGGAGTACCCCAAGGATCAATTCTCGGCCCTATACTCTTTTTATTGTATGTGAACGACATGTCATCATCCACATCAGATTGCAAAATGGTTCTTTTTGCTGATGACACTAATTTACTATGTAAACACGCCAATGCTCAAAAAGTTTTGTCTAACCTTTCGACTTGGTTCCATGCAAATCGTCTCATTGTAAACACTGACAAAACAGTGTCTATGTCATTTCACAATAGTATCACAAAATCTTTACCCCAGGTTTCTCTTTCTTTAAACGGAACACAATTAAAAACTGTTACAAATACAAAATTCTTAGGTCTCCATATTCAAGACAACCTCAAATGGAATTGTCACATTGACAATCTTAATTCCCAATTAAGCAAATTGTGTTACGCATTCCGAATCTTAGTTAACGCAGTTAGTCCACGTATTTCCCGTTGCGTATATTTTGCAAACGTTTACTCCCATTTACGTTACGGCATTACCTTCTGGGGTAATTCCGGTCAGAGTATTCAAACTTTCAGAATTCAGAAGAGGATAGTTCGGATAATTTGTAAATCTCACCCCCGAAACTCTTGTAAACCTTTATTCAAGGAATTAAATATCTTAACACTTCCCTGCATTTATATTTATGAAACGGTCGTGTTTGTTAAGACCGAATTACTGAAGCACCACCCTTGCTTTATACGAAACAGTCTCGTTCACGAACACTATACACGCAATAGTAGTAATATTCATCGCCCTAGAGTGTCAACCACTCTTTGCCAAAAGGGACCATACCATTCGGGAATCGTTCTATATAATTCCCTGCCCAAGAATATAAAAGATATTATGAAATTGAATATCTTCAAATCCGCGGTTAAAAACTACCTCCTGCACCAGTGCTTCTACACTGTAAAAGAATTTATTGATTTTAACAAAAGTTAAATTCGTCTTGTGCTTTATCACGCCATTGCTGTAGTACTTTTTAAACAACTTATAACAATTTCAAAAACTATTTTCTTGCATGATTGTGTTGTCTTATGGCTCATATTAATTTAGTTTTATGTGTACTCAACATTGGCACGTTTGTGTACATAAATTCTGTAGCCCCATCCTGGCCCGGGTTTTTCTCCGGTTTTCCTTCGGGTAGAGGCGGATTTATCATACAGGTTCTCTAGGCTTTGTCTAGGGGCGGGTCTATTGTAACAATAAATCGTGAATTTAGTGTTATTTCAATTCTTTTGATTTTTAAGCACTATACTCAGAATAATCTATAGTTCGATAATAACTTACATGTAATTTTTGCTTAAAATTACAAACATATTGACATTCTATTAGTATTATAACTCGCAGCTAACTTTTTATCTTATCTAGGAATTTTTGCTGAATTTTTTGAATCCGCCTCTGCCGTAGGGCCCTTGATTGGAATTGATGGGATGGTCCCTTGCTTGCTTCCGGAGAGTAAATTAGTTTTTTTTCCCCTCCACGTGGTCATACGCAGTTTGTACTGTTTTTTGACAATAAATTTATTTATATGTAATACCGTAATAGTATTTTATAAGTCTAATGTTTCATTATATATTTGAAATAACACGAAGTAAAATTAATTTATTTGTTATAATAGGTAATTAAATTATAATTTTACACATTTTAATTTTCAGATTCGAATCGGAAAAGAATTTTATGTAGTGTTGTTTCCCGGACCGTAAATGGCAACAATAAGCAGGGTTCGAATAAAAAGGGGGGAAGTCGGAGAATTTCCCGTTTCTGACTGTTTTCCCTTTTTCCACTTCTACATCTTACATTTATTCCCAACCCGGGGGAAATAATTCCTCATGATTGTCTATTATAATTGTGGGTATTAAGCACTTTTATAAGGTCAATAAATAGTATTGTGTATATAATATATCAGAATTAAAAGCAAAGTTACAAAAATTATTATGTCCTCTTTATTCCGTCCTTTCTTGAATTTAATGACATATTCTTGAAATTTTAAAGTACAGCATTGAAATAAGAAAAGGCAAGCTTCAAAGGTTTGTCCCCCCTCTACATTTTTTAAAATCCATACACTGACTGAAGGTACTCGTAATTTTTTTTTAATGCAATTTGGTCCACACTCCCATATTCAGGTTTGTCCCAAGTCACTGGGTAAAATATTCCTCCGCTCCACAGTAATTCAGGAATGAAGGAAAAGAGGTGACACTAAGAGGACGTTTCGCGTTACTACATCGTCTCGCGATGCCACCACAAAAAAAAAAAAAATCTTTCCTCAATCAATGAGAACGGAACTGTACAAGAGTGTTTCACCAACCACGCCCAATTCTTCCTGCTCGGTCGTTTCGCTCGGTTGGTCGGTTCGTTCATTCGACCGACCGATCGACCGACCGTCGTCGCTCGGTTACATCGTTTCGGTAATTTATCGATTAAGTTGGTCGTCACGCGATGTCTCCTCCAAGTATCCCGCATCCCATAAAAAGTGAAACGTGAACATCCACCATTATGACCGATGTCACCATCTCTTTCCAAACGGGATTGGAAAGTATTATCTTCTACTGTCGCTTTACGACCTCTGTCTTATGATTCTGACCTTTAGCACCCGGAAACCGGCGGCTACTAGAGTTAAGACCGGAGGGGTTACCTCTGCTTTGTATGTCGAATTATTGGACGATGTTAATGACACTGAGGCAATGTAGAGCGTTTAAGTTGAATGGACGAGGTGTTTTTTTGACGTCAAGAGCTTTAGAAGGGAAAAAAAAATTAAATGCGAATGGAAGCGGACTTGTCATAAAGGTTGCGTGCGACGAGCGTCATCTTGGTTGTTATATAAAAACTCCAGGGATAAGTCTTCCGTGGTATGAGGAGATAAGAAAACAGTATGCCTTTCTCTCCCTCTCACTTGATATTACATATGTTAGGGTTTCTACGAAGCCGGTTAAGTACTAAAAAATCAGTATATCTAATTTCAAGATTTTTAAATAGTTTGTTCAATCCGGTTTTCAAATGCGAGCGGGAAATTTTAAGGTAAATTAATAACTAAACTAAATTAGTAAATTAGATGCGTAACTTAAGTAAAAAATAAAATACTTGTTAACTCCCGTCAAATAAAGCAGTTCGGACGTCTGGTTAAGCTAATGGGAGACTTGGTGCGTGCTTCAATATGTAGAGCGATACGCCATTCGACGTAGCACAACATAATTCCAAAAAATTTACAATCAAACTATCGAAATGCAATCAGTCTACAAACATTCAAAATATCGAAATGCGATTAAGGTAGAATGCTACAATCATAAAAAGAACACACATTGTCAGAAAGTTTTCAAGATCACAAAGAGAATAGGTTGTGAAAGGGAATGGACACTAGACCATCAGCCCCGTCTATCCTATCAGCCATCATTTGTTGAGAAAAATTGCTTTGGCCTTACCCTGCAATTGATGAACCATCATTGGCCCGTGATCTAGAAAGATATAATACAATAATAATCATTAGATACGAAAGAAATTTCTTACATTAGCAAAGAATGTGAGAAAAATCGTAGGAAAATAGTGTTAATAATAATGGCGTTATGGATTTGAAAGAAAATGTACGAAAGGGTAAAAGATGGATGTATGAGACAAAAGATAAAATATTTGAATATATAGTTTTTCACCCTCGTGTTCGTAACTGTACCACATTCTGTTATCATACAGTCGCGGCATACTATACTAATTCCCTATGCTGTTCTTGCAGTCGGTAACAGTTACGCCTCTATCCGTGAGCGAGTATCACTAACAGTACCAGGCTTAACATTTTTAGGTACGTGCCATAATGTAAAAGCTCTTCGAAAAGATACCACAATGTAAACTTTTGTCTCTATGGACAAGAAGGGTGAGAAGGAAAGCATTTTTTCAGCATCCTTTATTTCCTATTTCGGTGTCTATATCCCATTGTCTCCCAACCGTGTCCACAATTTCCCTTTTTACTTTTTATTGCACTTTTTCAATAATCTTATAGAGCGCATTTTATTAACTTTAATTATTGATTCCTCTGCTTGCAGTGAACATGCAAATTATATTCTCTTTTTTTTTAGTAAACGTGGGTACGTGACTGCATCTATTAAACGATCGCAAGAACAAGGTGTCGAAAATCAAACGAATGGGATATGTTCGCTTTCTATTTTCTCTTTCATAACTATGATTGCTACTTCAAAAACAACCGTCCAAGTTTTGAACATACAAACTCACGCCTAATCCCAAGAAAACGCTTCATCAAAATTAATTAGTAAAAAACTTTTCTTACGCTAGTCATTTTATTCGCTTACATCACCCTCATATGTATATTATGCGAGGATAAAATAATAATTTATACGTAAATTTTTTTATTGTCGCAAGAAAATACATTCACAGAAAATCGCAAAAATTCGTGTTTTTGACAATGTCGAATGACATTGGACAATGTTCTGTCTCAAATATACACTTTATGAACAAAAGTCTGACAACATGCCCCGAAGATGCCCATGTGGTTCACGGAAGCAATTTCTTGACCTCGGTACAAGGGGGTGGAGATGTGACCAGCATCTTGCTCTTTGACCCCTGATAGACCCGGTACTCGTTTTAAACCGGGCTGAGTAGGTCTGGTAGTCAGTCTGCAAACTGAGGTGTGATGAAATATCCCACACCCCGCCAGGGATCCAGCCTGCAGCTGTGTCCTACCAATTTTGTTTTTAAACCAACCGCCCACTCAGCCATGCTGACTCCACACATTATGAACATAAGTATTAAACTCATAAGAAATGAATTTAAAATTTACAATTTTTTTCTTTATCCTTATGAATTGGGCTCCCAAGATCACGGATTCGACCTTTCACGACGATACCCGCACTTCGCATGTATATTTGTACGCTACTTCACATGGGTAAATCGAGAATGAATTGATATTTCAAAATAAACATTAGTATAACTTGCATTTAAGGATACCCCACGTTTCTGCAATGAAAAATACATTTCTTTTGTAGCGACATGTTACATAATTATCAGCTCTATATCAACAATGGATATAAATCGAAAACTTGATGTCAATCACACGTGTTGGACTTGTGATTCGTATTTCTTTTATTCAACTGGGCACTATTATTTGAATTATAAAATGGTAACAAGTGCAAAAAACCTTACGAATACCTTACGAATACATAAAACCATCTAAACCCGGGCAATTAAATCACACGGGAAATTGAATCTAACGAACATTCTGTATACCTTTACATTTATGCAGCAAGAGTATTTGATTGACCTGCATAGTGTGGCAGATACTTTTTTCCCCTCTGCTAGTTGTAGGCAAGTTTGTAGGCAATGTTTAATATTCAGCATTAACAATGCAAACAGGATATCAGAACAATTATGAATAGTATATCACACTATACAATATTACGTAACTCACGCACATTTCTTCATGAATATTGTTCATTACTTACCAGACACGTTAGTATGTAATTTGTTAGGACTCGGGATGTTAAGTAACATCCTTTTCAAATAAATGAAACACTTTCTTTTCTTCGTTTAATTTGTAACTTATGTTTTCTGGAGGGAAGGAGAGAGAAGAAATAATTGGAAATAGCCGACATATCTTTTAATGTTCTAAAGTGCGATACTTCATTAGTGTGATTTACTCCGTCCGCTTACGCAGAAAACGTCTTAAATTTTCTGGCTGTATATTTGGGTGTATGATCAGGGTTCGTTGTACTCGAACTAAAGCAATAAACGTTGTACTGAAATTGTGAGTTTTTTCCCCACATTGTGGATAATCTACTCGCGGAATAGAGTGTTTACAGCACAATTGTAATTTGCTTGGAGGTACAAACCTATTGCCCTATCTTTCTCTCGCTCTCGTCCACTCCGTGCGATGGAGGTAGCGCAATAGCTTCTGGTCGTCCCTCGTCTTTCGTCACAAGGAGCCTAATGGGCAGGGAGTGCAGAGTGCACCCGCGGTCAAGGAGCAAATCGCAGCCAGGGCTGTACAGAATATACTTGATATCTCACAATCAATGATAAAAAATATGTAATTATTTAGGATTCTTGACCTCACATCTGTACGTAAAAAAATGGAAGTATTTTGAATGTCTGTGGCATGGAAATTGGAAAAAGTAATCGATGAAATTATTTGAAATTCTCTTCTTAATAATTATTGCAAATAAAATGCAAAGTATAGTTAATATTGATGGATTTTAAAATAATTCGTAATTACGTACGTATACTGAAAACTGTGTATTTATGTACGTTATCTTCGTAGAATTTAAGTTTTGAAATTACCGAAAGTGAAAATTTAAAATCAGGAAAGTAGAGAAGTATGGAATATTACATTCGAATTTAGAATGTTATAAAAGAACCCCGGGTAGCTCCGGGTAAAATGAGCTAAAAATTCAGACATAGTTTAATACTAGAATTTCCAGTAATGATTGTTTTAAATTTATTTCCAAATCCCTGGCAACGCCGGTTAGTTCAATGTTTTTGCGTCAACCCATCAAACAGTTCAAAGAAAAATTGCTTTCATACATAGGTATTCATGATAATCCAAACCCCAGTATGTTATTTACAATGACATCCTTGCAAATTGTTGTATGAAACTGCTGTATTTATGCGTCATTAAGAAACTTAACAACCCAATTACAAAACCTATCTCATGATTTAATAAGATACGAATTATTATAAGGAAGTTAAATTGAACAGTTTGCGTGCATGTCTATCGATTGTATATTTTCATTTCAGGGTTTTAGACGAATCGGATTGGGATAGGTGTTCTCGAGCCAATAAGTTAGGGAAAGATTGTCAAACGAAAATCAACAATTTTCTTTACACTTCTTTTGAATTTCATTAAAAACATATTTCTCTAAGGCCCAATTTCACCAAATGTAGAATAATCGCGATTTCCTTAAACGTGATAAGGTAAATGCAATCGCGATTTCATTTTATCCGTTTCACCAAGCAAAACTAATCGTCGATTAAGTTGATTAATGTTTCTGAAGAATTATCTGGGTTGGTAGTAGTTTTACAGTGCCTTATGGGTAATTTGAAGACAAATGACGGGAGGAAAACTCATCATGTTGTTCACTAGCGCCATCAACGGACACCGGAGGTAGCAGCGAGTCTCCCTCGTGCCACTGAACATAACCTATAAATGAGCCAAGAGCAAACAAACAGAATGGACGTCATATTTCCTGCAGTGCTGAAGAAAATCGCGATTTGTGCTGGTAATCCAAGGGTCCCCGAACGTTTAAGTGTAAATCGCAATTTTTTCGTAAATCGAAGTTGGTGGAANCCCCGAACGTTTAAGTGTAAATCGCAATTTTTTCGTAAATCGAAGTTGGTGGAACGCGCATTTTCATAATCTCGTTTAAGACATTAAATGAACTTGGTGAAATTGGGCCTAAATGCCTGAGATAATTTTGGTCAAGTGATTAGTTAATATTTAATTGACTAGTTTCTCTATCGATGATTTAAAAATCATCGATCAATTCATAGAAATAAATCAACGACTCATTAAGTCCATGAAGCTTTGGGGAAAAAGAGATCAATGCAATGCATTTTCTCAGTCCGTCCCACCCCCATCAAAGCCTGTGTTGGCCAGCCCTGGCGCAGCGTCGGCGGGGACCTGTCTGACGGGTCTGCTGTGGTCTGTTGCTTCTTCGGGGACACGCAGCGCAGTGGCGGGCGGTGGGCGGCCAGGCGGGCGGGCGGACGGGCAGCAACGGGCGCTGGGTAATAGGCGACGGTCGTCAATGGGACTCGACGCGCAAAAACCAGACGAGTACGATCGCTCTCCATAGACATGACTGCTTCAAACTGTAGTTCCCCCTCAGGAATTAGATAATCTTTAGTTACATTTCTTTATTACAAACGAATCATTATACAATGACATGAGAAAAATGTATGTAGGGCAAGTACCGTCAGAACACAACATTATTTAATTTTTTTCCATTATTATTTTTCATTTAACTCATTATCAGCAAAATACATTTGGTTGTACAGAAATATGCATTAAATACCATATAAATGTTATACTCAAAGATATAAAATATCTGTTCCTATCAAGTCACGTTATTTAATGTACATGTTATTGATGTACAAACTTAGTATTATCCCCTACTTTTTCACTTGTTTCAATTGTAATAGTTCTTTCGTGGTTAGACTTTAGAGCAGACTGGGGTCTGAGTCTTGCCCTTAAATAATCGAAGCTTTATTTCTATGAATGTTCTCTCGGCAAACGAAAGGGGTTGATCTCTTGTCAATGAACTATTCGTTTTTTTTTTTCATAATTAGAATAATACTGTTTATTTCAAGATTAAGGTAGGTTAACTGTGTTAGAACTTTCTCATTTATAGGTATTTTACTGCGTGTGGATGGTATGCTTTCCTGTTTGTGAAAAGTGATAAAAATGTTTTATCTGAGCATGATCTAACTTAGACATATTACTGATATCTAATAGCAGTGTATATGCTCCATATACATCACAACGAGAGAGAAAGCTGGTTCCATCCTTCACTTGGCTGATTTTGAGCATATATTTTCAAATGGGGTTTTCTCCAGACAATCATCAGTTCGATACCTTACACTCCCCAGCAAGTAATATCTCTCCTTATCAAATCATTTATTTATGTAAGTCCGCCACTAAAATCGTATATTTATGAAGAAGAATAGACCTCGTGGCCTGAACATCGTACCACTAAAAGTATTTCAACCAATTAAAAAAATTCCGCCAATTTAAGAGATAATCTTAGTGACATCTTGTGTGAGGGAGATGTTAAGATAAAGTACGTTCTGCGCAAAAAGTACCCTACAACCTATGACTCATAATGAATAACAGAGCTATTGCAGTTGTGACGAATGGTCCACACTTTATCGGAATATCAAAACAAGTCTGCACTCATGTACAGTTCTAATATTTCTGTCATTTGCGGGACCACTGGTGTACAGTTTCTGAAACACGTTCGCCAGGCACGATGGAAAAATGTAGATGTGAACGTAGAGATGGTTTTCGAAAAAATCGTGTTTATTTTTTAACAATTTCTTTCGATGAAATATATGAATACAAGTGTGCATGTATATATTCGATACAATCTCGAAGTTAAAAACACATAATTAATAAATCAATGAAATTGATACAGAGAGAACAACATTTTTAAAATACCGAGGAGAACGTAAGGTGTTATTTTTATAGATTCAGTAAAGCAACGTCGGGGGGTAAAGCAACAATGAAGAAAAAATGAACAAATTTAATTAGGGTATTCTCTCATTCTATAGATGATTAGAACCATTCAGAATGTATTTTTTCTTAGAAAAATTTTATTTCAAAACTAATTTTGCTTCATTCTTCGTAACTTCTACTAATATCTTTAATAGTTCAATACATGGAAGCAAACTTCCTGCAATTCCTAGCGGAGGGAAAAATTAATCTCATTTATTATTTAATATGTTACCAGCAATACGCAACGTTTGCTAACATAATCCTAAAACATCAGAAATTCCTTTACCAAATGTATCCAATTCTCTTGATGGTAGTACATACAGATTAAAAGTAAAACGGAAACATTGGCATTGAGTTACAAAATGTTTCGTGTAATTTAAATGCCGAGTCGGCGACAGAACTTAACGTACATCGCAAAGACAGGAAACTTCCATGTCCATTTTTTGCGCAAGGTCTCGGCAAAGACACCCGAGACGGAGTAACAAGACTTACCTCTTAACCTTCACTTTGCAATACAGGCATGTGAAACGTGATGAATGGGGAACAAGTGAAACCACATTCTAAGAAGTTCATGAAAAGAGCCGAAGAAGAAAAAATAATACTTACATTCTCAAAGCCATTACTTTGAAAATTAATAAAAGAACATAGCATATATTTTTTAAAGAACATACATAGTTTAAAATATTCAATTTCGTTAACGTTGAAGGTGCGTTTGAGTATAATTCTGATGGCGTGTGTGCGTACTGCAAGCAATTATAATGAAGAGATACTGCATTGTTTGGAGAAAATATTATACAAATTTTGTTGCATAGTAATGGAATGGGGTAAGGAAAGGAAATTAAAAATGTCATTTTTCCCTAAAGTCCATAAATAAGAGTAAAAATCAATCAAAACCCTTAAATATCAATGCGGAAGTCCAATGAAATGGATGCTTACAGCGATATCAAGCTCTGTCCACTGCCTGTCCCACCTAAAGTGTTCTCGTAATGTGTCATTCCAGGTAAAATCAACCATTTCTAGACTATCATGTCTCAGAATGATGTAATTATTTGTACATTGGTAGTAGTAATATTGGTTTATTGAAAAAAAAAACTTTTTTTTTTATTTTACTGACCGGCCTTATTTTAGTTATTAATCTCTATAATTTTTAAATTAGCACAATTACCGTCTTCTTTTGACATCTTGATCTTTTGATACCGATCTCTTTTGACTTCATCGCTCTTTTTAGATCTCAAGTTATATTTACCCCATTATCTTCAAAATGTTTGAATGGTGTGCAACATGATCATGTTAAAACATATTAATAGTACTGTCACAGTACCAAAAAATAATTAATTCTCAGAAATGAAGGACCAGAAATGGTTGTTTTCACATGGAATGACTCGAATGTGTTATCCAGTAGAGGTTACTCCTCGAAATGTGGTCAAGTATGTTCTCCGACCAAATGTTTAGCGATAATAATAAAGAAAAAGTATTAAAAATACTATGCTTTCTACAAAATTGGGAAGAAAATTATAATATTAAATTTTTTTACCATTATGGAACCATTTTACATAAATAACGAGAGAACACAGCTTAAATGAGAATGAGGACTAACGGCTTAGCTTCAATCTATGTATGTAAAACATATAGTTCATACAAACCGTTCTCGTGCTATCCCTCTTTTATACATAAAAAACCGCACTCCTCCACCCTTCTTGAACCCACACGTAAAATTCCAAAAATGGTATTTTGGAACTAGGAATACGTGAAATGTAGAGTTTCCTGACAGAAAAAAAATTGTTAGGTAATGGGACTGAAATATGTTAGCTAGTGATTTGGTCAGTCACAAAGAACAAAGTTGAGTCGTTTATCTATATAAATATTAAATATATTTTCATCTATAGAAATATTTTTTTAAAAATATAAGATAATTAATTTTCATTACTTCATTCATTTTGGTTTATTCTTTAACTTTGATTCAATAATTAAGAAATGTTCATATTTAGTTTTCCTAACCACTGTCAATACAGAAATTATGCAGACTCCTGTTTACACTATCACTCCATCTGAACGGATCGGCCGAATGCAATGAAACAAATTAAAGGAAATACCTTCAAATTTTACGTAGTTGCATTAATTTGTTTGTGTTTATGTCAACGCAAATTTTGTACGCAAATATCCATGAAAAATTCCAGTTTCTATCGTATTCTAAACTAAATTTCGAGTTTGTACAATTCTTTTGTAAAATCTTCTCATTGCATTTTCTCCAAATCTTCATATACGGTTGATAAGTTTTTCATAAACACTTTTGTTAAGTTTGATGATATTTTTTAATGTTATCTTTTTCCTATAAATTTTGTGAGCAAATGTTAACTTTTATTATCGGCCTAAAAATTCCGGTCGAAACATCGTAGGTGTCGCCAGGCGATCGTTTAAACGAATTTCATGGTGATCAATACACAATTGATATTTGTTAGCACTTTTTTTTTCCACGCGGTCAGTCATGGTCGGACTGAGATATATCCACCATAAATTCTAGCGATTGATAACTAATGTTCCGCTTCTCTCATCCATTCCCATCTCCTTCCCTCGCACTTCTTTCGAGTTTCCTCTTGCACTCAGTTCCAGTGCGATGCGCCAATCCGCGCGTGACACAGGCACAAACAAATAAATAAAAGATCAGCATCAGTTCGTTGGGAGTCTAACGTTTCAGCACGAACTCGTCTTCAGACCTTGTTACGAGTCGGTGAAAACCCTCTGCCGATACTGTGGAGCGGATTCTACAGCGGACGCGAGGTTTCGATACTAACTTTGCGTTGTCACTGAACGCGACGCGTTCGTGTTTTTCTCTACCTTCACTTGCAAACTGACTCGCAATTATATTCTCTATGGCAATCATTTTCAACTAGTGTGCCCCTACACAGTGGGTAGAACATGAGCTAAGAGGTGAGAATCTATTCCCGAAGATATCGGAGATTTTTACCTATGCCTCATCGTCCTGACTCCCAAGTCTACTCAGTGTAATGTAAAATGAGTACTAGGTGTATTTCAATGTTAAGCGACCAGCGCGCGCTGCTGGTAGCATCATATCTCTATGTCGAACCCAAGATACCTCTATATTATACCCTCAGTGTTCCCACCCTAGCATCTGCAGTGGGACAGTTCGATCGTATATTGGTACCCCTGCTCGGGAGAGGTTTTGAACTCTACTAACTGAAAACCACCGCTGTCAGTTTGACGTTTAGAAGTTTGTGAATTAGAAAATTACGTTTCTGTAATGAAATCTGAGAATGAGAGATTAAACAAAATAAAATATTTTAAAATATTTTATTAATATAAAATAATTTTAATTAAGAGATTCATCAACTAGAAAAATGTTGGTAGTGCAATACATCTATTTTCAGTATCTACATCCAAATCATTACAGTAATTTGCGAATTAAACTTAATGACAACATACCTTTCCCCTCATCATATGCAATTAAATGCCAGAAAAGAGATATTACAAATATTTGTTTGATAGAGACAAAATTCTAAATATTTCTATATTTTAACTAGGCGCCATTTGTTTTACCATTGATTTAAAAATCAAATTGAATTTGAATTGTAATAAGTTCATTAACGGCCTCCCGAGTGGAACTAAAAACCCTTTGAGAGTGCTGGAATAAACATATTAGCAAGCATATTAACCCTCTAATTTTAATATTCGGTGACGTTTACAATGCTCAAATGAATACTGCTAGTGATAATTGAACAGCAACCTGTTGCGGATTTGGAAACAATATTATGCAGCAAGCTATTGCTTCTTATATACATCATGTGAATATATGAGGCCCAGTTTCACCAAATGGAGGTGTCCTTGAAAGAACAATCGTTTTGTGCTGTAGATCTATACGCACGATATTTCTTTGTTGCCATTTATTTATGAACACAAAGTATAGCACTAACGACATGTTGCAATTGTGAAGTATTATTTTACAATATTTTACACCGATTTCTCGCTTACTCAGAACTATTTAAAATTGTTCTTTTTTACCCGAAACAATTTTTGGACTATTCTACTATGCCAAAAGAAGAAGAAAAATAAGAAGAAAAAGAAGTAGTGAATTTTAATATAAAATATTTTTCTGACAAAAAATCGTGTTTCTAATAATGCACTGAACCATTTTTTTTTTTTTTGTTCCGTCGGTAGTTCAAGGTTAGTGTTCTCGCTTGCCACGGAGATGCCCTCGTCCGTTTCCCAGAGGCGCCAAAAATTGGTAACTTTTCTCCTCAATGTCTCCGTTATTTAGCTGAGATAATGAAAAGTGATCAATCTGCGACTTACCACTGCAGTTGTAAGACTTGGATACGGCAATCTAGAATATATCTAGAGACGCTACCCATCCCCCACCCCACATCCCAAAGAAAAGTGGGGTTTCACGATGTGTCTAGAGATACAATTGGTCCTCACTAGTGCTTGTTATCGAGGCCCATAGCTGGCCGAAACATATACTAAGCCATTTTTATTTAGAGTTGTGTTACCAACCGAATAGAGTTTGTAAACTGACTAGTGCAGTGCAAATAAGTTTATGAACACACTCAAGAAATACAACCTCTGTGACTTCTCCCCACTCCAGCAGAGAAAAGTTTTCTTTAGAGAAGAAACTCTCACTCCACTTCGAAACTTCATAATGTAGCAAAGGGAGGGGGGGGAATGTAACGTATTGCAATTTTGTCTTCAATAGGCCAGCTCGCCACTCATCGTATGAAGTACTCATAATACTTCTGAGATTGAGTGTTCAGCCGTAACAGCATCTCTAACCATATCAACATACTTGGTTACGTCACCTGACCACTGGCTCTACTTCAACAAGCATTCATCATGAAGTGGTTCTTGTATGCTATTACAGTCATCACTTCAAGTCAAAAGCTGCTTCATCAACTGAGGTGACTCTGAAGAAACATTCCCTTACCCGTACGACCACAAGAGATTGTAAACTAACAAGCAAAAAGATACAACTAACACTGGTATGAAAAATTGTAATTATTTAAAATTTTGGGGGTTGTTTTACATCATTTAACTTCAATGAGCGTTCTTCCAACTATTACATAACATTTTGTTAATCTACTATGCAATTTCAAGGTGTTAAATTATTATTAATGTTGCAGTAATATAACAGTGGTTTTTATCATATTTTGCTCAGATTTGGATTGTTTTCTACATTCTATTCACTGTTATACATCTTAATTCACTCCACACATCACTCTGTTGAATGTGGACATGCTCAATTAACTATCTTTGATATGATTTAACATTTATGTAATTCAGCTTAAAACACTCAGTGAAAACTCACTGAGATATATTCTCTTCGTGTTCGAACTGGCCTCTGTGAATACACCTCAACTTTGATATTCTACATTATTAGTAATTGTGTATCAATTAATATTAAGATTTTATGGGGGAAAATAGATTGGGATTTCAACATTTTTGGGGGTACTTGTATGGTAATACTCTGCTTAATTTATTGTTCTGCTCTTGTATGTAATAAAGGTATTCTTCATTTGTGTTGAAATCTGATATTGTATGAAGAACCTTTCTTCCGTCTTCATCGATATGAACTTGACTAGGTGAATGTCGATCCCCCCCCCTTGCACTTTGTGAAAACAGAGATTGTTTCTGTCCATAACAAGTTGGATGCAATAATAAAATTACTTGATGCTGTTACATCATCACTCGCAGTTGCTACGGAACTCTATCAAATGTCTTGTACACCCCCACCCGTTTTGGACCAAGGAGAACGTAAAATGATTCGGAAGTTATTTTTTTTAACGCGGCGCTTTGCTGTAATGCTGCGAAGTGTAGCACATAATTCTTCATAATCATTGGGTTTCAGGTTAAATCGGAGCCAAATTATCTTGAGTAACAATGGGGGTAATTTATGTAATAACTGGATGGCTAAAGTACCACTTCTCATCGTGAAACATCGAAACCGTGATCTCAAAACTCCTACTCTCTGATGAAATCTATGTAACACTTCTATAATTTTCTCGTAGTAACTCCATGTAGTGAAAAAGTGAAAATAGTTAAAATGATCGTCTTGAACTCGTAAATATTGCAGAGAAAATATTATTCGGTTAGGCAGCGATCTTCCAGAATTGTCCGCGCAGAAGCACGTGTTATAACATCGATTATGTTGTGTTCAAAAGTGATGCATCGTTACCCGCTCCTACAGAAGACATTGATAAAACGTTGAAGACACTCCTTCTGAGCGTTACGAAAGAAATATTTCCCAATAACCTGTTATGGCCTTCAATGGGAAAGTTGGTAACTTCGTTAGGGAGAATTGGAGTAGAATACGGAGAGAAAGGATATCTCAAAATTAGTTTGCGAGATATTAATAAATTTGAAAGTTGTTTCTTATTCTCGTCGCGCATTTACTGATACGAAAGTAAAGAACTCGATACGTTTATTTTTAATTGCTTATATTGATGAACATCAGAATGTAAAAGTTTTCAAACAGTGACACGTCGTGTGAGAAATTATTTGGTAAATGGTATAATGGAATATTGCAAGTTCATGAAAAAAAATTTACTGTTTATGACGCAACAGTGTTTAGGGTATATTAGAGAATAGATAAAAATTATTAAAAGATAAAATATTTTATCGTGATAATTAAAATTTAAATACTCAGAAAAATTATTTGAAATCCATTTCTAGAGTCAAATATTCGCTTCCTTTTCAACTCCTCCTTCCTTTTATAGCAACGACCCAAGATTGACAGACCACATACAAGTAAAAGTGCTTGAAAAAACTTCTTTTCTCCATAATGTGTTATGTAATTCACAACCAATAATAATATCAATGGGGAAAGAATTTTCATATAAAATAAAATCAGAATAAATACATATAATTATATTATTGTCTCAATTATGGACAATAATGTAATTCTATGTACACTAGTACTACTTTAAAAGTTTACACGAAAACATTTAGGTATTTCTGGAAAATTCCAACCTTTCGCAAGACTAGAACCCTTTCGTATTTATTGTTTCATTTTTCTTCCCTGCCATTGTAGTGTTGTCAGGGGTTTAGCACTAACCCAGTCGTCAATTTTCTGAAAAGCGTGTAGCGAGTCTGAGAGACAGTACTTTGAGTTTGGACGAATAAGAACATTTGTTCATCCAATCATTAGTTAAACTGCTTGGTTTCTTTGAAAATTATACATGTGCATACATTTTATTATATGTTGAATGCCAATTGTGAATATTTTGGATATTTTCCGCGTCTTTTATCAATCTATCGCTAGTAGTTTCAGTAACTTGAGTAGTACGCAAGTTCCTTGTTAAAAATCTAGTGAGATATTAGTTAAATAAATTTATTTATTAAAGTATTAATTATGAAATCCATAGAGTTTTATTATTTATTTTGTAACATACTTTTCGTACAAAATTGAAATATTGCAAAAAATTGCTTTGAATGACAAGAAACAAAATTCAATACTCCTTACGTTCAACTTACTTGCCAGATATCAATGTTTAACTGTGCAATCTCCGTTTCGTTGGAAAAAAAAATGAAGTGTGAAATTACCGCAATATTTCTGTGCTGAGTGTAAATCTGCAAATTTACAAGTTTATGAGATCAGGTATTTAGTTGTGAAAGCGTGACGAAGTTCCGCATTTCGCGTTAGCGCCTAGCTCACTGCTTATCACTACCTTGCTATGCTACGATTCGTATTAAAGTGGGTAACCACAGGCAACCCTAATAAACACAAACTTTATGGGGAAAGCGTGGAGCTTTTGATCTCTGGCTGGATTTATAGTGATACTTATGAACTATTTAAGTGTTACATTGCGTTGCCACCATACCTATTGGAAATGGCTGGGCGTTGCACCAATCACGCAGCCAGGCAATTCACTATTAACTTGCATTATGTTTGCAGCATTTTCGAATACATTTTTATTTGGTATATGGTCAACTTTCATTCGTGACTTGCACCTCATTGTGATATCACTCGGTGACATCTCAGCGCACATATAAGTATTTCAATTCCATCTACTTTAGACGCGTAGGATGCTTGGTCACTGATCTCACAACACATCAACTGATAAACAACCCCACCGGTGGCGCAGGTGGTTGTGTTGTCGCTTCTCATCAAGTTATTCCGGGTTCGATTCCCGGCCAGAAAATTTGTAGCTTTTCACATTAATGTCTCAGGTCATGTAGCTCTGACTACTGAAAAGCCAACCTTCCTTCCTCTATCCAGCTCCTCCTAGTACCAATATCAAACCACTTCTACTAACCCCTCCATGTGGGCCAAGTTGTTGGTAAACCCCACCTACTAACAACGACCTACCACCCGTCTCCTAACTCCTGTCGCTCCATGTAGATAAGCTTCAATAGCACGCTACATTTCCCATTTACAAATACAACAATTCAACTGATAAAAGAAACCAATTTCCGAGATGGCAGTTCCCCTATGAATTTGAGGTTTATACCGTTCAAGTTGGTATTATGCTTTTTACTTTTCTCTCTCTACTTTCACTTGAATCTTATAATGACTGCAATGAACTGTTAATCACTACGATATTTTTGGGGCGAGGGGAAGACGTAGTCCTTACTCGTTTATAACGGGAGGAGTGATGAAATCTTGATTTGATGGCGATTGTATTCGTAGAATTCGAAGACGTCTCCAACAGTAGAATATCGATCGTTTTCCAAGAACTTCAATTGTCAAGACACACGCGCACATGACATTTGATAGATTATCTATTAGTGAACACTCTAACAGAATTCTCTCCCAACATTATTTCCCTTCAATATATCTCATATCCTTAACGTGTCACATTTTAGGTCATTTCTTTCTCTCTCCTGTAAAAAATTGTTTCTGTCATGATCGGCTTATGAAATAAATGAGGTAGGTGAGTGAAAAAGAAGAAAATCGATTTTGTAATAGTTTTTAGTTGCAAAATACAACAAATATTACTTGTATAAGTCAAATACCCCTGTGACGGTTATTTTGGGTTCTGAGGATATAATGTAAAAGAAATCTCTCTACAACAAATACAAAGACAGGGCAATATGGATTATCCGTATTCAACCGCAATCACTTGGAATTGGTGCACAGTCCTTGCCTGTAGATGGAAATTGTTTTCTATGTGACGTCAAAATCACTGCCATTCATATGTTCCTATACTAAAAATTAACCATGATTTTAAAACTGAAGATGTACGGAATAATATATTTCGCATATATTAGGTAAATACGAACCATTAAAAAAAATTCAGAGATAAATTTTAGACAAATATATACATATTTTTACAAATTTTGTGCATATTTTAGACAAAAAACGCTTTTTCATTAGCACATTTGGACAGTGTTGTGCTCTGGAGGTCAGTAACACTACATTGATTCGAAACTATGATCGAGTTACACAATCATCGACGAATACATAATCGAGAAACGTTCACCATTTTTAAACATAATTATCTTAAGAACATCTTTCTAAATATATCCTAGTAACACCGTGATACTGTTAAACTGTAATGTAATTACGTCTGTAGAACTTGAATATGACTACTAAATGAAACGACCTTACTTTAACAGACTCAATTTATTTTCATTAAATATTCTTCACACCGTATCGATCCCCAATCAGGCAATTTCTGATAGCCCACAGTGGGGTCGAAACGTTTTAAAGTTTATTTAATAGAAAATAAACCGGATCTGAGAGAGTACGGTCGTATAATCTAATAATTATCATGTTAACTGTTCTTCATCCTCTTGACATGTGAACTGTCTCGCCTCGTTAATACCGAATCGCTAACTACACACTTGGTTGCTTCAAGAGTTCTCGAGAGGTATTCAGAGTTTCAATACTCGTATTCTATTTCAGTTATTGATTCTCCGTTAATTATTATTCATTATTCTTAGTTAATTATTTTCACAGGCCACACTCATAATATTAACTGTTAACTCATGCAATGTTTCTTTCATTCATTATCGAAATCCTTTATTAATCCATACATAAATCTATGTGGTTTCACACTTTCCTATTTATTTATGCTAGCTTATTTTAATAATTCCCCTCAATTAATTTACGTTAATTAGTTATTTATTTCGAGTGTACTTCACCGTCAGTGGAGTCATTCTAATTAAGTTTTCCTTGTTGGAATTAATTCACTTCTGATACATTTATTTATGTTACGTTTCAGTCTTACAATCTCAGCCTTCTACCTCGAATTGCAATACCAAGCGTCGTTACTGAAAAGTCAGTAATAAACCTTGATAAAAATCAAGGCATCGCATTCTGTTGAGATGTCATGGGAACTATTGTTAAAAATGACCAATAAAGTCCAATAAACTACATCCAAGATAGATGTGTAGAGCAAGTACTATAATTTTATTTAGGTATAAACTGAAGTCTCAATTATCTCCTCAAGATTTTTGACGTTTGGTCTAGTAATGCATAACACTGTACAATTATCATTCATCAAATGGTATTCAATTGGACTTTTACTAGCCATGGCTAAAATATGATCAGCGAGGATTTCGTTCGAACTGGTTCACTGATAACAGACCAAGAACCAGGAAAAGAGTCAAACGAGAAAATTTTAAATGAAGCGGGACGAAAACCGGAACGGAAAAATAATAGGGTCTGACACCCCACAGGTCGAAGTTTCGTTCGAAATGCCAGTCAATTGTACTTTCCAAGCCCCATCCATCGGAGAGTGACCACTCCTCTCGAACGGTTTGCAACAAGCACTGACAATCGTACAGGAGCTGGTCTGACCTTTCTTTTTTCGTCTTTAAAAGGATTCAGGTAACGAGCGACCGAAGAAGACATGAGGAATAGGTAAGCGGGTGTTGAAGCAAGGGGTCACATGCAGTGATGGGATTATCCGTAACCGAATCCACTTTTTCTTTAACCTGTGTTATTTAGTTCGCCTGTAACATTATGAGAAAATCTAATTACTCGCTTTTCACCCAGTTCCAATTGTAGTGTTGCTCTGAAAATTTGCAAACTTTTGGTAACAATACAATTATTTGGTACCATCGACTTAATATGCCATAGTAGAGAAACCAAGAAAAAATGCGTATTAGTATAAAATAATTAGGAAATGAATATTTTTTTAAAGAAATAATTAAAAAAGTGAAAAAAATTTTTTTATTATGGGACGTGGATGGTGGCCACAGCGACTCCTATAATGGCTAAGAGTAAGTCCATCGAGTTTGGGCTCATTTTACTTGTCTCAGTGAGTCATTTGGCAACATATTATAATTATTAATATGATGCTAGAGGAGGGAGGAAAATAATAATAATATTAATAATAATAAATCACCCACTTCTCAAGTAATAAAAAAACAATCAAATATTCAAGATATGGGGACCAGGTGAAATTTTCAATTCTTAATGAATCCCACCGAATTCAATATTAATGTGAGAAACGAGCCGAGGGATAAGTGGCATATGTATAAAAATAAATTATCGTTTTAAACCTAAAAGTCACACTGTTATGAGCAGCGCACTATAAAGTTACAAATAAATATTTTCCTTTTACTTCTTTAATTACATAAGCAAAAAATGTAATAATGATGTATTCCATCGATATAAGTACAATACATAATAAATAATAATCTTAGGAATGACTGACTACAATTCCCAGTGGTAGTGGTCAGTGAGGAATTTATATCAACATAAAACTAAAAACAAAGTAAATAGAAAATGGGGGAGTGCAGTGCGCACATTTTTTTATTGTAATCTTTGTAAATGGGAAATGAAGCGTGCTAATGAATCCTGGACCCGGTTTTTCTCCGTTTTTCCTTCTGGTAGAGGCGGATTTATCATACAGGTTCTCTAGGCTTTGTCTAGGGGCGTGTTTATTGTAACAATAAATCGTGAATTTAGTGTTATTTCAATTCTTATGATTTTT
>NNCF01126923.1:4894-15482 GCA_002313205.1 Laupala kohalensis | reverse complement strand
GTGGGTGGATATAATTGGAGGACATTGATTTGGATATATTGAGTTCGTTATTTTACCAACTTCTGAGAAGTAAGAATTAAACAAACTTGCGATGTCCTGAGGATTTGATACGATTTTGCCATCGTTTAGTAAAGAAACATTTTCTTCGCGATTTTCAGAAGTTGACGTGTAATTGTTAACAATATTCCACATGGATTTCATCCGGTTGTTCGATTTTAGTATATGCCTGTCGTTTTCCATAACTTTAGCTGCATAGACTACTTTTCGGAGAATAGTCTTATATTTACGAAAATAATTATGGAATTCGGGTGGTTGGTTATAGAGTTTTGAAAAATAATATAAACGGCGTTTGTTTTTTGAAGAAATTCTTATCCTCTGGGTGATCCATCTATTGTATTTCTTTGTGTTAATTAACTTGCGTTTTATGGGAAAGCTAGAGTTGTAATGTTTCAGGAATATTGAGATAAATACATTGAATTTGTCGTCGGTGTTTTGACAAATGTAAACATCTTTCCATGTTTCTTCTTGCAAATAATGTATAAACATGGATTTCTTTATGTCATTATGTCATTTTAGTAGCTACCCCTGGGACTTATTATAATTCCAACACTCCTTCCGCAAATCTACACTAGCAGCTGCTTTTCTCCCCCAAACCATGACTCTTCTACTGAAATCGGGAAACGCCATGAGCAGAAGCAGATGTAGCACCTGCTTTTGTCCCCTGCTCCAAATCCTGTGTCTCTTCTTGATCATCATGATGTCTTTCCTCACTGCTAGAATTGAAGACTACAGTGGCTCCTAATGGAGCTGTGCCCTTTGTCACACAGACATCTGCCGATCTGCTCTCTCCCTGAAGGCTAGCAATTCTCTCTATGACAATTTCAACGGAGACGGGACGATCTACAAGTGCCCGTTGTTCCAGACCTACTCTGGTTCTCCTCCTCCTTCTGTTTATTATAAAGATTGATTCAGACATTCCATCACCAGGAACATTGTTTGTGTGTGATCAGCGACAAGAATAGATAATAGCATGTAATTTGTTAACTAAGATTTCAATTCAGTTGTGTTCAATTTTGCTACTTACTTTAAAGGTAAGATCTTTGAAGCTGTTAAATTTGGAAGCAATTTATCTCCAATGTTCTCCATCTTCTTGATACTTCTCCCAGTCCATTCGATGTTGCCCTCCAGGGCAGAGAGGAGCACACTTGCGAATGTACATTTTCAATTTCTTTTAAACCAAATGAAGCACTTGGTAAATATTATAATAAAAATATGATAGTGAACAATAATATTGTCAATGCAGTGTCAATAATATTCTTTTAATGAGCAAGCTATTCCCTTGAGTAAGATGATGTCATTAAAAGAGCTTCCTTCACTGGGAATCACATCTTTCACAATTCTAATAAATTTATTGTGTTTATCCTGTCTGACAATTTTATAGCCTTATCAATATGATTTGAAACCATTGCCTATCTTTGTGCCATGTAATTTACTGTGAAATAATTTAGAATCTGTTGTGAGTACGCTTTTTTTATAAATCTGTTAAACGACAACATTATATTTTCGCTTGTTAATTGTGCTTGACAAAAAATATACATCCTTCCTTATTGTACTTTGTAATTTTTATGTTGCTATCAAAAATTTGACACATTGAATCTCTTCTAACATACAGTATATAAATTAATTTTTGGTTAACTCTCACTTAATCTGGTATTAAAATTCAGACAAAAGAGGGTTTAGTTTTCTTTCCATCAGACAATCAATAATTCAATAAATTATTTACACTTATTTGGATGAATAATATATTTTTAATGTGTGTTTATTGAAATACAAAGTTTTGACTCATGATTTTTGTCTTCTTCAGGTGTAATCGAGAAGTAACAGAAAGGAGCACCATAGTAATTGAACATGAATTTGAACATAAAAAAGTCATAACTGAAAATAATGAAATGATTAGCCAATGGACGTAAATAGTGGAATTTGAGTAACATTGTATTTTTCTGTACTATTGATTTGTATGTATATTAAATACGATTTACTCTGCATGAATTCTATGGCAGTTTTCACTTCCCTCTATGATGTAATGCAATATTCCTCCAATAAATGCCAACAAGGCTTTAGTACTTCTAATGTTAATATGTTTGATAGACAAGTGAAGAGTGGAACTGCACCCAAAGATTCTGTTTTAATATCTAATTCCTTATAATTTTTTAGTAATTCTTAACAATGTGATACCCCTTGCGTTATTTTATTAAGCCTCTATTTCAGATGGATAATTTCAAAAGCAAAACATTATTGGTGAAACAATCATTCTATGGGGTTTATTTGGCCTATGTATTATAAAGACAAATTTCTACAGATACGTTACCTGAAATTATAAATACATTTGTTAACTTATGTTGGTCTACATATCCATTGTCCTTCCATTTTTCATTACTATTTTAATGTTTTCTTATAACTTATTCAAAAAAAAATTTATTTTATGTTTTTTATCATGTTCAGCATCTCTTCAACATTTTCTATGTATTTATTGGGTGCAATTCTGTCACATTTTCTTTATCACCAGTCAATGAATGTTAACAAATTTTTATTGAAATATAATCAATTCTGTTTGTATGGTTCAGTGTTTTGATTGTAATTTTAAATGAACCGATCTGCACATTAGGCAAAATCACCAAAACAAGGAAATATCCAACTATACAATTATTCATCAATCATTTTACATTTTCAGAAGTTATATTTGGAAGAAAAAAAAACAACTTCCATGAAATATTAGCCTATATTATTATAGTCTTCTGCAAATATCTCACAAATGTTGACAAATAAAATGCTGTCTATTAAATAATATCTCAAAAGAAATACATAATTAAATAACAGCAATACTATTTGTAGTACTTTTAATTTTATTGCCCACACATAGTAACAGCAAATGCAATAGTAAGTCAATAATTCAAATTCATTTTTATGCCGTGTGTTATGTAATGTTATTATGTCTTGTAATCATAGTAGTAATGACTGTAGCATAAGAAATATTTACTTTTATTTAAAGCGCAGCATTTATTAGAACAGATCCGCCCTAAACTGAGAGCACTATGTGAATATGATTGGACTCGCATAAATTGATCCAGCACTCAACCAAATGCTTTATTTGAACTGCTTCCAAATGAGAGATTATGAACAGATAGATCTAATCGTTTCAATTCCGTACTTATTCAACCTCTGCATACCAGCTCTAGTTGCCACAGCCAGCATATGATAGAGGAATGCTATGTGAGTTACTGATAGGTGAATAGTAAGTTTCAAGCATTTCTATGCCACTAGGAAAATCAAAATGTCATTCCCCCCTTGGTGTAGAAATGTGCTTCATGGTTCTTTTGGAAGAGTCCTTTTGAATTAAGTCTTTTGGAAAATTAAGTTAATTTATTTTTTGTCTCTTATTACTTCCTATGGGATTAGAGACAAAATTATAGGTTAATATTCTAAAACAGTTAAAAAATTTAACTAAATGTGTTGTTTAAAAGATGCCAAAAAGTGAATGGGGTTGCCTTTAATATTGAGGTATTTATTTCAAAGTGTTTGAACATGAATGATGTAAGTTAATCAATTATTTGTCTTTTATTACCTCATGTGTCCTTTATTCCACCAACTTGCTGAAGATGGGTGAAGAAAATTGCAATGAAGTTGTTATGAATGTAAACTATGAAAGAAACATTGATGATAGTTGGCGTGAATTAAAAGATTGGATCATTAATAGCAACAGTGACAGTGAGAATGGTCTCAGTGAAGGAGATGGCAAAGAGGATTTTGTGACCCTTTGTTGCCTCACCTTCTGGATGGAAGAGAGTGACAGTAGAAAATTATCTACATGTGGCCAGTTAGATGTGCAAAGATGATTTGAGGAAATTTTATAGACCGTGACAAGATGTTGCATATAAATTAGTATATATTATTTAAGATAATTTCAGACCCATGCCGTAGTGCCTAAGGCGCTCGCCTTCTGTCTCTGGGGACACCGGTTCAATCCCAGTCCGATCCATGTAGAAGTAGGTGGTGGACGGAGAGGTGTTCACGGCAGGTTTACTTGGGGTTCTCCATTTTCACCTGCCTATCATTCCACCACAACATTTACTTATTGTCATTCATTCTCATGACATACATTCATCATACGTCTGGAAGAAAGTGCGTCAGGAAAGGCATCCACCACCCCTGTGATTTACCCTGCCATGACAAAAAGAGAGGCATCATACCATCTCCGACCCCTACTAGGCAAAGGAAAAAGGAGTTAAGGTTCATTATTATTATTATTTAAGGCAATCTGTTGAGTTATCATTTATAATTTGATTGCAATTATTACGCACTAGCAGACAGACTTGATTTGAGTGGGCACGACCCTAATCACACACATGGTGCACAAAAGAAATCAGCTGAACTAACTTCCTTATCTTTTTTGTGTTTCATTGCTTACTATAACTTTATGTGCATTTGGGAAATATTTTAAAATAACATAGTGGCTGGTAATATATGAGCTGGTGATGTATATGTGTGAAACCCTCCGAGGAAGAAGAAATTAGGTAAACATGTCAGGGATTTCAACTAAACTGTCAGTTTGCCAGGTGCTTGCTGGTTTAGGATGGAAGCTACATTCAGATTTTCAAACATGAAAAATTCTCATGAATGTTAGAGTTGTAAAGAGCAATATGCAATTAACTTGACTCCTATTCGTAATGCTAAAAAAAAAAAAGAATTTACAATATGTAGGTGAGGCATGACATAGCAGTATTTAGCAGTAGTACAAATTGTGGTGGAAGAATATGCCCTAGAATGCAATTTGTTTATTTCTTCACTCCACTAGTAAATATTTATAAGGAATACAATGAACAAAACAAATTAAAAAATTCTTTTCAAATGTTCAGAAATCTCAAAATGTGAAATCCTCTTTCCCCGTTGTATTTTTTGTCTTCACTTTCAAAATTTTTTAGTGTTGCCTTTTTTAAAATAAATTATTGTGAACAATAATATTGTCAATGCAGTGTCAATAATNGATGTCATTTAAAGAGCTTCCCTCACCTCTTGAACAGACAGGTTTATCTGGAAGTGGGAGCAGTGTCAATCACATCTTGTTAATGAGGGCTTTGGGGACCTGCATAACAAGGTAATTTTAGAACTAACTGAATCACAATTATTATTACAGAATCGTGAAGTAATAACTCTCACACAATGGATTGAAATTACAAGAGACTTATTTTTTGCATAAAATCCTAGATAAGATAAAAAGTTAGCTGCGAGTTATAAAACTAATAGAATGTTAATATGTTTGTAATTTTACGCTAAAGATTACATGTACAAGTTATTATAGAACTATAGATTATTCTGAGTAAAGTGTTTAAAAATCATAAGAGTTGGGGGGGGAAATAGTAAATTTACGATTTATTGTTACAATAAACATGCACCTAGGCAAAGCCTAGAGAACCTATATAGTAAATCCGCCTCTACACGAAGGAAAAACGGAGAAAAACCCGGGCCAGGATGGGGCTACAGAATTTATGTACACAACCGAGCCAAAGCTGAGTACACATAAAACTAAATTAATATGAGCCATAAGACAACACAATCATGCAAGAAAATAGTTTGTGAAATTGTTATAAGTTATTTAAAAAGTACTACAGCAATGGCGTGATAAAGTACAAGACGGATTTAACTTTTATTATAATCAATATATTCTTTTACAGTGTAGAAGCACTGGTGCAGGAGGTAGTTTTTAACCGCGGATTTGAAGATATTCTATTTCATAATATATTTTATGTTCTTCGGCAGGGAATTATATAGAACGATTCCCGAATGATGCGGACCTTTTTGGCAAAGAGTGGTTGACACTCTAGGGCGATGAATATTACTAATATTGCGAGTATTGTGTTCGTGATCGAAACTGTTTCGTATAAAGCAAGGGTGGCACTTCAGTAATTCGGTCTTATCAAACACGACCGTTTCATAAATATAAATGCATGGAAGTGTTAAGATATTTAATTCCTTGGATAAAGGTTTATGAGAGTTTCGGGGGTGAGATTTACAAATTATCCGAACTATCCTCTTCTTAATTCTAAAAGTTGGAATACTCTGACCGGAATTACCCCAGAAGATAATGCCGTAATGTAATTGGGAGTACACTTTTACAAAATATACACAACGGGAAATATGTGGACTAACTGCGTTAACTAAGATTCATATTGAACCATTTATTTTCATTCGCATTCTTTATACTGTGAAGTATTTCTTAATTGAATGTATTATTGGCTAGGCAATTGAATTCTTCACGACAATGAAATCTTGTTTGTTATAAGCACCAATCAAATTAATTCTACTTCAACAATAGGTGTATATATTATTGGAGTGATCTTATTGCATTCGTTGATTCTTGTGAAAACACTGCTTCAGATAACCAGGCAGCAGGAGTTGCGTCGAGAAGCGGATTCTTGAAGTTAATTTTCTGTGTGTATTGTGTACGAGGCAGACGCTGCGTCGAGCACCCGAGTCTTCAAGTTAACTTTCTGATGTTTATTTGTAAACAGTTAGTGTTAATAAAATTAATGAATCAATTTGTCAAAAAGCGTTTTCCTGCATGTGGAATCCCAGTATGGGTTTTTCCCTGTGATAAATAATTTACGAACCCAATTACTAGTGGCACCCTGAAATAGAGTTAGTCGAGGCGCCTTACTTTAATTAATTATTATTAACAATTAATTTTTTGTTCTGCCACAATACATGAAAACATTATTAGGATTAAATATAACTTGTTAGCTTATAAAGGTAATGTTCATTGTAATTTAAGTTTCTATTCATGTATTCTCTAAGATTTTTTATATTAAATTAGCTTATTTATTTATTTTTAATATAGAAATTAATTGAACTATTACTTGCGAATTATTATATGCAAGCAATTAGGTAGAAGAGCGAGCCAAATGGCCCAAATCTCACCCCATAATAATGACATTATTATTATTGTAACATGTGGACCATAGTATCTGTCTTTTAACATACTTGTTATTTTGCACAATCTTGTAAAAATTATTATTACTGTCTTGAGTTTAGTTTCTGAANCGAATTACTGTATCACAATAGTACATCAATTATTCAATATCCTATTTCTTATACCCTGCTACAACTTTTAGTATTTTTCATTCATACAAAACCCGCTCAGTTACTTGTACATAACTTCACTACATATTTTAATGTTTAGGATACCTTTCAATTTCGAAATGAGGTATAACAGATAATGACTCCTTTAAGCAATATTTTCTACACAATACATCTGTTACTTACACTCATCTATGAGAACTCCAAAGANTCCTTTAAGCAATATTTTCTACACAATACAGCTGTTACTTACACTCATCTATGAGAACTCCAAAGTATTTTTTGTAATCAACTATTTACAGTGCTATATCTGCTATATTTAAGTCTATAGGTTTTGGTATAAGTAAAAGTAAGTTGTTGGTTTTTTTAATATTTATCCTGAATTTATTTTCACACTGCCATCAATATAAAACTTCTTACTGTTTATTCATTTTATTTCTTGCTTTATTCTATGTATTAACATCTGCAAAGATGACTCTATCGTCAGTGTGTGAAACAAGACTGCCTTCCTTGAGATGATGATAATAAACTACTGCTTTTTTTCAGGTTGGTGGTTATTGTAGATAGAATGCCTTGTTGCTGCAGTGTGACGCAAGTCCAACTATAGGAGTGAAAAAGAGTCTGTGACAGCTTTTTGCTTTTCCAACAGAATTGAAATCTAAGAAGCCTCGTGAATACTGACCGATTTTATTGGATTGAAGAATAAATCATATTGGGTTAAAAAATATTCTGAAGTGAACTTTGCTAGAGCTAGCAAATGTATTGTAAAGTGAGTATTGAAAGAGTTCGAGGGAAAAATTCCATTAATTGAGAGATAAAGCTTTAAGAAATTTCCAATAAGATTAGCAGGTTTGTTCACAATATGCAAATCAGTGGATCAAATTCATATCGGGTACTTGCAGCTTCTTGTAAGAGAGACAATATTCAGATTTCAGTCAACAATTTTGTTAGCCAGGAAGAATGCAAATATTACACTGCGTACTCTTCTACATGGTGGTGAATCGTGTCAAGAGGCAGTCGATTTTACTCCTTTTATACCCATGAGAAGACATGAATTTTAAATTAATTGTGTGAAAGGAGTTGCTTCAAATTCTTACTTGTATTGCTGGTTACTAAGTCAGGCGAGAACTCGGGCAACAGATGTGTAAAGTGTGAGTGATATGACGAGACAGTTCAAGTGAAAATGTTACTTGAATTTATGTCAATAGAGGCGTAAGTGTTGTGTGGTATGTCCTGCAGATCATGTGGATGATTTTAAGAAAGAATTCTTGACCTGTGTGAATCAGTTTGGTATTTAAAAAAGGTTGTCTACCGAAATGGTTCTTGACTATTTAAATGACTCTGGGACCACGTTAACTGTAGATACTGAAGAAACATATTTGTGCTCCCGTACCATTGGTGTAAAACTTGAGATGTAAAATCGTATTGAACAATTTAGTGACATAAGAAGACACAAATTTTAATAAAACCAATGCCGAGCGGAAACAAAAAAATCAGTGTAAGTTTATATGAATGGACATTACTCATATGAATATTGCACTCTAGATTATTAAAGTTGATTGCTCTGTAATTGATTTATGCTGCTGGTTAATATTTGTTTGTGTGTATATTTTCATGTAATAATGCAGCTTGTTTGATTGATTTTCTCTCTTTTGATATTGCATGTCATTATTTTTATTACGTCTGTTTTGTTTCATGAAAACAAAATCAACAAAAAACTCCCTCTAAGGTTCTGTTCCAAATGATATCCAGTCCAGAAAGTTACATAATTTAACCCATACGTCTGGAATCAGAATCAGAAAACTTTCAATAAAATTTATAGTTCAGACATTTTTTTTCACTTGTTATAGTTAAATAAATGAGTCGAATCTGTTCAGACAATTGTATTGAATCATTGAATGAGTGATTCGTCTCTGGAGCACACTCTTTGATTGAGTTGAGTGATTTATCTTGATTGGTGCCGAGCTAAGGAAATTTTCCCTTAATGCTATAGGTTGATTCAAATTTCTTTCCATGAAGTTAAAAAAAACTAGAGGATATTATGATTCAGCGTATTAATTACAAGTTCCTTCGCTGACTACATTCGAGTGGCAATCCTGCATCACGCAAGTTGGGCGAAGCCAGAAATTTCTTCGCTTTCTGACGACTAGTCATCCCAGTTCGAGACCTGGTCGAGTTATCATGTTATAACATCGATTCATCGAATCAGATTGGCAACAACGCACTAATTTCAAAGGTATATAAACCTCATGGCTTCTTTCGAGGCCAGGACCAGTTCTAGGACGAGTTCTACTACAACCACGACTTCTACTAGTGAGAGGACACACTTCTGATCTCGCCTCTTATATCGTGGTTCGAATTCTTCACTGTCGTCGCCAAGTCGACATTTTCTCGCGAGATCGAGACTACAATTGCACTTCAGAAGATACTTGCGACCGCGAGATCTCTACTCATCAACTATTGCGTTTGTCAGCACGACAACCATCCGACTCAACTCTACAATCAACTTCAACCTCTATCAGCCAGCTGATTCCAGAATCTTCTCTTCTTGTCATCTCTAGGAAACCAGTATTGTATCATTATTTCATAGCATGTCATTAAATCTTTTTTATTATTGTTAACAATCAACTTTCATCTCACAACTTCACCCACCATCACTTTATATGTTTTCAGTAATAATATTATTGTGCAGGTAAGATTGAACTTGAATGTACATTGTCATAGGGTGGTATTTTAATAATTAATCTTGATATAACACTGAAAATATTGTTCATATATATTTAAATGCCTGGTACATTCTTGTACCTGTAAGTTCCTGTATTATCTTAAATAATGACGATTCTCGATTCCCGCTTTGTGGCTGGCACTCGTTCCGTATGGAAGGATTTGCCGTTGCCGCAAGATGCAGAAAGTGCTTAAGATTTGGCCATATCGAGAAGCACAGTAGAGCTCCAAAACACGCACCTGCGACTTCTGTGATGATCACCAGAGCAAAGTATGCAAGAAGAAGAAACCCCGAAGTGCACTAATTGCGTTAGGACTAAGAACAAAACGAGTGGGCATTCGGCCCTGGATAAGACGTGTTCTGAATGCCTTAGGGCACAAATCGTGGAGCGGAAAAAAACCGACTATAATTAATGGCGGTACGCTTGGTTCAGCTGAGCCTCAACAAGTCCTCGGTGTCCCTCCACCAGCGTCTGAATAAAGAGCAAAAGGGATCATCTTCTTTTGCCAGAATTACCCAACACCAATCTGCATAGTAGCACAATCCTGCCAGAGTGGTGCCAGATAAGGGCTATTGGACAAGATATTGCGGTTTTGACATGATTAGTGATATGGCGTGAAATGCCAGAGCGAAGCCATGGGTTTTCCCCATGCGGTGAGCCCACCCCCCCTCACAATCACCTATGCCGAAGCGAAGCCAGGTGATGTGAGCACGCCTTTCCCCAAAGTCACC
>NNCF01126922.1:3627333-3637827 GCA_002313205.1 Laupala kohalensis | reverse complement strand
CTGCATTTTCCCTACCTGTACAAGTTTTAAGGGCTCTAATGACCTTTGATGTTGACGAGCCCTAAAGCCCCACAAAAAAAATGTAGTTATCGGTTAACATTAAATTACGATAACATTTTTTTTTCATGTTTATTTATTTTATTTTTGTGTTACAATGCGAAGAACGAGAGAGGGAAGGTGAAGATGAAAACTGTTTCGGTCTATAGAATACTACATCGTTTCAATGAACACATGAAAAGACGTAATTTAAAAAACTCGTAGTTTAAAGAACTTCACAACCCGATGAAAAGNATCGTTTCAATGAACACATGAAAAGACGTAATTTAAAAAACTCGTAGTTTAAAGAACTTCACAACCCGATGAAAAACGAAAATTTTTCATTTGGTTTCGATGGGGTCGGATTCTTTGACCACCCACATGTTAACACATTCCAACCCAGGGGTGTCTTCTTACCCTTGGGGGTTGAATATAGCTGACACGACACCAGGATATATTTTTACTTTACTTTTGTTATAAATTAGGAAACTTTTTATTCGTTGAGACACGTTAACTAATAAATATGTCGCTTCTCAATATTCTCAGCGAAACAGATTGCGTACTGCTTCGGTAAACATTTCCCGAAGACCTTTAAGTGCAGATTGCGTTATTACTCTTAATAACTTTATAATTAACGCGTGATATGCGCTCACAAGAGAATAATTTACGAAATATATAAAATTACTGACATTAATCTTAATATGACTTGGTTTCATCTGATCTAATTTTCAATAATTAAATCAATTATATTTGTAAGTAAAATACTATCGTAATGAAAGTTACATCAACTTTTCCAAATTTCTCATTTACTTCTACTGTTACTCGTTGTTAACCGAAGAATTGAGTACTTTGTGCCCCCCCCCCTAACACCCAATCCCTTACGCACATTTCTTTGGAGATATACCTTCTTTCGATACAAAGTACCAGCAGATTCATATGCTGTACCAATAAAGGTACAGATACTGCGAATACACGAACCAGTAACGTAATTCAGTACAATATTTCTCGTGGGAAGTTTTATTAACTCAGATGTAGAAAAATTCTAGAGAGTAATTCGTACTTTGCTGTTCTGTGCAGTATGTAAGCTGCTCAAAATCCCCCATTTTTTTTCACAAACGGGTTTTTATAACTGTCGAGATATATTTCAATTTTTTTTTTCAGTTGAATATTCGAATGAAGAATAAAATAAATTATTAAAGTAAAATGACTGGCATGGAAGTCTCCAAACTATTTTTCTTAATTACGAAAATAATACCACCGGTATCTCCTGTCAATGCTTTATTTATATTGGGCTAGGTATCTAACACTTATTAACAGCAAAAATATTACGTGTCAAAATATAAAAAAAAAAATATGAAAGAGGTNTTTTTTTTTGTGGGGCTTTAGGGCTCGTCAACATCAAAGGTCATTAGAGCCCTTAAAACTTGTACAGGTAGGGAAAATGCAGTTACGCACTAGGGAGAGCCAATATGACTCTCCCCGCGTGTGGGACTCGCCGAATGACTCAGCCATACCCACTAAAAACCCTCCTGAACTACAACTCAAAACTGAAATCCCAACATATCTCACTTTACTAAAAACATTAAAAAAAAGAAGAGGAAAGAGGAAAATGAAAGATACCCTAACCCTAACAGCGTCGGGATCGAAAAGAACATGAGGTGACCAAGGAAGGTCAGGAAAGAGAAAGGAAGGAGCCTCGACAAGTAAGTGGAAGTAATGCCAGACTCAGCTCGGGGCCCCGTGTTCGCCAAACACGTACTTACTCGATGTAAGTCCCCTGGGGGGACTGGATTTCAACGCAGTAGTTATAAAAGTTATTTTTTAGCTATACATACATTAGTACCCGGCTCTTCTAAACTACTTCGAAAACCTCAAAAACAAATTAGGGTATATTGCTTCTCACCCATTGTTTCGTTGAGATATATAAGGAAAACAGAAAATATTAGTTAAACCCGTGTAATAAAATTTCGCAGACAATTCAATGTAACAAATATTCTGTAATAAACATTTACTTTTATGTAGAAAAACTATTTTATTTACCTGGATAATATGATAGATTCTCAATATATAATAATAATAATAATAATAATAATAATTTATTTCCATCATCATATTTACAAAAGAAGATACAGTTTAATCTTCTAGGAATACTGACCAATATCCAGAGTAGTAGGTCAGTTACACGAATAAAATATAATTGTAGGGCAACAAAAAAAATAATGAGTCCGTTTCACCAGTAAATTTCTTCCCAGTCAACATGCCGCTATCTGTGACGTCTGAATAAATATTTATTTCGATCTCTTAGGCTAATCAAACCATAATTTCTTGAATACCGATAATGACTAACTACAAGACACATTTAAATTAATTAATTTATTTAGGGATAAATAAGAGTAACATTAATTTGTAGTCTGAGAAAAACAAACAAACAAACAAACAAACAAACAAACAAAATCTTACTTCAATACAACTTATGTGTAAACATAGAATACAGATATAAAAGTGCTTACATTCGCTGATGCAATAATGAGATGACANTAATTAATTAATTTATTTAGGGATAAATAAGAGTAACATTAATTTGTAGTCTGAGAAAAACAAACAAACAAAATCTTACTTCAATACAACTTATGTGTATACATAGAATACAGATATAAACGTGTTTACATTCGCTGATGCAATAATGAGATGACAAATCAAGTCAAATTCCCCTTCAGCTGTAGTTGTAGGGAAGTTTCACACGTTTTCATATTTATCGTTCACAATGTAAACAAGATATGAGAACAGTTATGAACAGTATATGTAATAACACACAATGAAGCATTACATAACTGACGTACAATTCTCTACTCGTTATAGCTGTCATTTGTTAGGACTCAAGTAGTCAAGTAACTTCCTTTCCAAATAAATGAGTCAAGTGACTTCTTTTCTTCGTGTAATTTCTAAATGTTGTTTTCTCGCAAGAAAAAGTGATTTGCGAATTGAAATAATAGGAAATCGTTAACACGTCTTTTATAGCTCTAAAGTACAATATTTATTTGTGTGATTTGCTCCGTCCAGGTGCTCAGAAAAGGAACTAATATTTTCTGGGACATTTGCGTATGATAATGATCATACGCGTATTCATGCGTATGATAATGATATTTCAATGAATATGAAAAATAACGCGGGGTCATAAATGACAACCTATGAAATCGATACGGAGTAAGTCGTGATCTTGCAATTGTAAACGTTGATCTTGGCAATTCGCGAAGCCAAGCAACGCAACCCTCCCCACCCTTGCACGCAAGCCCTCTCGCTCCGGTCGGCTTAAGCAACCACCCCCTCGGTCTTCCCCTTCACCCAGAGGCGAGGCGCACCCCTTTCTTGTAATTTACAGAAATAAACATTAACGCTGCAATAGAACAATAAAATAAATCAACATGGAACAGAAAACATTATGGGAGTAAGGCTCCTCCTTCGGGCTTGTTTCTGCTTCGAACTGCTTCTGCGCACAAACCTCTTTCGTTACCCCCTCCTCCCGTTTTTCGCACCCCCTTTCAACCCCATCCTCCTTTCTCTTAACTCTTTGCGTGGGGTGACAGTGTTACCATCCCACGCCACCGGTACCACAACGGATCCTGGCACCGCTGCTTGATGCGCGCAACGTCCTTCATTAACTATTACTTTTCTCTGAATCCTGGCGACGCTTCAGAATACGTACTCTCTCCTTTGAGTTATTTCACGTAACATCAATATATTCGTTCTACTAATTTTTTTGGCATAACTCTCATATAAAGTGAACGTAATAAGCGCTTGCATATATTTCTTCTGTGTACCTACACGTGAGTAACATACGTTGTAACTTTCGGTCAGGTAAAAATGGCGACGAGTCGGGAATCGAACCGGGGATATCTGCTTTGATCGCCACTACACTGCCATGCACGTACATTTTTGAAACTTTGAACTTCGTAAAAAAGGATCTACTAGACAAAGGACCACTCTACAGATTTAATTCCATTGTTCATGTTCACAATACTCGACAGGCCAGAAATATCCATCTACCACAGATAACATCCACTCTTAGCCAAAAGAGCACTCATTATGCAGGTATTCAACTATATAATGCGTTACCACTAAACCTTAAAAACATCAATACACTGAACCCATTCAAAACAAAACTCAAACAATTCTTACAACAGAAACTCTACTACAATATACGAGAATTCCTCAATGGCAATAATCATATGACATACAATATTACAGGTAATCATTAGAACAAAGGTGCAGAAGGGGACCCATGATGCGGGAAATGATCTAACAACATCAAATTACATTGTTTTACCATAAATATAGACCTGGACATAAATTAATGAAATAAAAGTGAAATAACAGAATTCCTACCGTAGATATCTAAAAACCCTAGCCTAAATAAATATTAATATTCTGTTATAGTAGAAAATAATTGTATTTTATGTTAATTTCTACTAAGCCTAAGTTAAATGAATATGGTTAAATGTATCAAAATGATTATATTGTCGTCCTCATATGTAAATATTATTTTGTTGTTAGTACTATGACTCGCCATACATCATTGTTATAATCTACGTGGTTCAATAAAATATTATTATTAATAATAATAACCTGAGACACATCCCCTTACAGAAGATAAATGAACCCTGGCGAAAAATTTAGCGTAATAAGTTCTTGTTTTTTCANTGGCGAAAAATTTAGCGTAATAAGTTCTTGTTTTTTCATTCACACTAAATTATTCTTTCCGAAATAAAAAAAATCAGATGCAGAAATACTGGGTGTGCGGAGATAACTCTATGTTCCCAATCATTGAGTTGAAGTGAAAAACTATACTTCGAAGACCAACATTTCGAATTCCTCTATTATCTATCCATTACGGTTTATAATAATCAATATGCTCTATAATAATCAACCTTATAAACTCATTATCTTGAGCACTCTAGAGTCAACAAGAAAAGCAAAAGCAGTAGGTGCAATATACGAATGAAAACAATTACTAAAACAGTGATGGAGAAGTCAAAAAAGATATTTACTCTATGAATAGTTTTCTTTGACGCCAATTGAATAACTGGGTAATTAGCGATATCGCAGGGTAGACTACGAAGATTAATAATTGTTGAAGTAATTAATTAAATCACTTAACAAATGTTATATAAGCAATTAAATGTTACCGTAGCTCGTTCTGTGGAATCCGTTTGTAAAGCCTAACGCTATTCCATATTCTCGAAGGCTTCCGCGGCCGGATTTGTGTTGTTGAGCTATCCGGTTAGTACCGCGATCGTTGTAGCTTGATGTTTCGGCTGCCACGTTGAAGCCTTGTTCAGAAGTGACTTGGGTCCGACCTTTGGCAGCCGAAACGTCAAGTTACAGCGACCGGACGCGGCACCAACCGGATAGCTCAACAACACATTCTACGCTATTGGTTTATTTCGTAAACTGGAGAAAAAAAACACCAATTAATTTGAGAATAGATGTTGGAAGGAATTTTGCTTTAAACTTGGTATGTATACATATTTTAATTTTTTTTAACCTCAAAAGTAGTAAAATTCAAAACCGCGGTGGGATATATTTGAGATTTATTTTTCTTGAGTACATTATCACGGTATAGGATTACAAGTTAATTTACGCGTATTCATCGTGAAGCTGTTCGGATAGAAGAGAAGCAGGGGGCGCGCTTTGTTATCATGGAATACATTATCAACCCATAGATCAATCACATCAAACCCCATCATTACTTTGTCGGACGTTTGAGGTTTCCAAGATAAATGTAAAATTTGAGTTTGACTGCTTAAGAGACAAAAATAATGCAATGGATGGTTTACGCTTTGCCCTCTATGGACACGTGACAGTGAAAACACCCACGCATTCTTAGGATTCTAACGAAAAATCATTGTCATATTTACCTATCATTTCATGGATTGTTTTGTACGAGGCGAGATTTCATGAGTTGGTTTACTTGTATATGGGATGAGATGTTGCGTAACCAAATTTGCTAGGAAAGAATTTGGTGGAGGAGTGATGCCCGAAGAGGGTGAGAAAATCCCTGGCTGATTACCTCACCAAAATGGACAAAAACTGAACAGTTTAGACAGGCACGAAGACGCATCTACTCAGTACCATTGTCTGTCTACCTGACTAGAAATGCGTCAACCAAAGGAAAAGTATACAACAAGTATGTAACACAATTCAACAGGATGAAACAAATACTTACCACTCAACGCTTTTTCGGTTAGAATATATAATAAGTCCTGAAACTAAAGGAGTAATGACTGATCGATTATCGATTACTGATTTTATTAAAAGAAAATGAGAGTTCCAATTTCCCAATAAATATTGTTTCCCACATGATTTCGGGTGGTGTTCTAGTACTCTAGATACTGATTAAATTTCTCTTTTCATCCTTGTCGTTTTTGATACCTTTTATTTAAAATAGCTTATAACTAACTGTACGCAACCTTTCACGGTTGTATACATTAACTCTGTAACCTAATTCTCCGGTTACCCTTCGGCTAGTGACGGATTCTCCATGGCCGGGAATGTCAGTATTAATCTCGAATATTTACTGCACATAGTATCTACGATTCCTTTTAGAATAATAAATGGGTAACTATATGTATTCATTTAATAATTTCTTGAAAAGCAATCACAGTGACCTGAAAAGCAAATCCGCATCTGACCTTGGGCCTTTTATCGGAATTGATGGGACGGTCCCTTGCTTGATTCCGGAGAGTAACTTAGTTCATTATCATTCACGTGATACTACGCAGTTCGCAACTGCTTTTTTAACAACGAAATTTACTCGGTTTAAGTGACACGATTAAGCAAAACCGACATGTCTACGTAAAAAATTTGTACCGAGAACTATCACAGTAGATGAAGTCTCAAGTAGAAAGAATGGTGACGAAAGCGAAAAGACTATGTGAAGACCGAATCTACGCCAAAACATTTGAGCTCTCTTCGGTACTAGAGGAAGAGGAATTGGAGGTAGGGGGGTGGGGGGGGGGGAAGGCAGTGGCAGAAACAGAAGGCGATCGGAGGCTCCGCAGTGCGCTCTCAGTTAAAAGGATTCTCCTCCCCTCCTCCTCTTCCCGCGCCGCCATCGCCACTACCCACCCACTCGCGCTCTCTGCAGACCTCGTGATTTATTTGCCAAGTTCTAACGGTGGAGGCGGGGGCGGCAGCGGTGGAAAAGCCATTCAGCAAGGCCACGGAGGAACAGGAAGGAAGAAGTACGGAGAGGATACGAAGTGGAGGAACCATTTCGGTGTCGTACGTGAGATGTACGAAGAGCACGGGAGGATCCGGCCCGCAACACCACTCTCCTCCAATGCCTTACTTCAAAGAAATTTATTTATTCACTTATTCCATGCCTTATTTTACGATTTGGTGAGGTTAGGGCCATCAAGTGTGCTCTTCCATCTCACCACATAGCTTGAGAGAAGGAATTGGGAAGGAGAGATTTTGGGTTGCCGGGGAATGTACCGTATGGAAACGACATTCCCTGGTAGTTCGTGAGGTCGTCTCAGCTGAAAACCTCACCCAATTCGAATGACAGAGAATCGAACCCGGGATCATACACTCTGCAGAGTGCAGGGAGCGAAAACGCTACCCGGGTCCCGGGTCACGATAGACAGTTTTATTTACTTAAAGAAAAATAATTGGTAAAAATGCATTCTTTTCATTTTTATTATACATCCTAGAAGTATCCTGTTTATTTGTATTCCACCTTGGAATGGTACATTATTACAGTTGACCCATCCTGGCCCGGGATTTTTCCGGTTTTCGTTGGAATACTTCGATTGGAATTGATGGCATAATTCATTGCTTGCTTTTGGAGAGTTAATTAGTGTCTTGACGTACGTGTTATCGTGAGATATTCTTAATTGATGTTTTGACAATTAATATTTATAATTTATTCAAATATATTATGGTATGAATCATCTACAGTATTTTCACATAGCGACGTATCAAGACAATGTCGTTCATGACAGTTTTTATGAGATCATCGGAGTCGCACGTTATTATTACCACAGTCTTCTTCCATTACTCACATGACAGCGGTGGCCTTTGTGCATGCGGGACGTATCTGGGTGCAGGGACCAAAGCATAATTAAATAACTTCTTTTATCATAAAAACACGACAAGTAGAGTTATATTAATTTATTACAAAGATAAGTTCTGCTCTCAATAAAACTTGAAACATAGAGCTATGTGAACGCTCATGTGCTAACTTGACAAACTGACATCTCATACATCCCGGTCCTGGCACCTTACGGGAAAAATTTGTACAGTACACTTAAAAACTGTGGTGTATCATATATACAGTGAATTTCTCAATGTTACTGTTACTACAGAAGTGAACATAGAGGCTAGGTAAGCTACCTTCTCTCTCTCTTCACACCTCAGCTGACAGATAAAAGTAGTTTCAGGCTGGTACTATCTAACTTCGGTGAATTAAGCAAAATAAACTTGACTAAATGAGCCCCGCGCTCACCCTTCAACGAGCTTACGATAAATAATATTTTCTAACGGGATCAATTAACTTAATTAACACATTCTGTACGGTGTTAATACATTTACTTTTATTTAACAAAAGTTTAATTTACGTGAAAGATATTGCAGATGCTACTCTTATACATGACACCCGTGTGATAGTTTTAAGCACGTGTCAATCAATTTCATGTGTAACATTAACAATGTAAACCGGAAATAAGATCAATTATGAATTGTATAAGATAATGCAACAATGGAGCGTCACGTAACTCACTAACAATTCCCTACTAATAATATTTATTCCTCACCAGACATGTCAGAACCCAAATAGTCAACATCCAGTTACATCCTTTGAAATAAATAAGTCATTTTTATTGATGTAATTTTTAAATGCAGTTATATCGGAAAGAAAAAAAGTGAAATATGAAACGATTGGAAATCACAAAAACATCTTTTAATCCTTTAAAGTATTCGTGTGATATGTTATGTCCTGTTTACGCTGGAAAGGAACTAAAATTTTCTTGGACATATTAATGTACATGTTGTTGCCTTATTATCAATTTTATTTCCAACACACCATACTTCTAATGGTGTCACCATCATCTTCAGGGTGTCTGATTCTAGCACATCTGGTGGAAATTCCATCACATGAACGGTATAACGTTTTCGTATCAGTCGAGTTGTGATGACACGAAACAATTATCTATATTTCCACAAACAGATAAACACATTTGCACCCAGTTTACACAAATCCGCATTTCTCCGCGGTTTTTTCTCCCTTTCGAGGGAAAAAAAACGAAACGAAATAAAACCCTTCTCCCCTTCTTACCACAACCCTCGTATCCCTTAGGGCAAAGGTCGGTGGGTCCTGTGACGACTAACTAACTGCTCGGTCCCTTCAGGAGAAAGAGTTGTGAGCGGCGATGCGCGCGCGTTCGAGCGACCGAACGAACGAAGGCAGAGCTATTGCGAAAGCGCGTGCCTCGGGTTAAGCGGTTCGTGCAACCCTTCCACGCGGCACGAGGCCCTTGGGGTGGATGGGTCATCTTGCTTGAGAACATTGTTACACACAGTCCCTTACGGCTGCTGTGTGCTTGACAATAGGGATGGCACAAACAAACCGAATCAGTTACTTGGAACATTATTATTATTATAAATGTCTTCCACAACTTGCAGCTGTACCTTTTCCACTTGATGAACGGACATTGTCAAGTTCAATCAAGTTCAATCAAGTTCTTTCCAAGAAATTATCGCACTATGTAGCATGTGTCGAAGATTACGGATTTCTGCGTATTGGTCAGTGTCTTTTGCAGCTCCTAGTTTTTCCAACGCGTTTTATGGTCAAATAGTAACTTTCTCCACTTTCCAAAGTTTCTTAAGCTGGACAGCCGAGTCATTGAATTTGCTATTTCTATGCTGTATGTTATTGTAATTATTATAAATATTACAATTATCGGGATTTTAGAGCTCGCCAACATCTAAGTCATTGGAGACCTCGGTACTTGGCGGGCCAAACTGAAGCATGTTGAAAATGATGCGAGGAAACGGCTGTAGCGCCAGGTATCATCCGGGATTAGCATGCAGTTGGTTTTTTCATTTATTTTAATCAACCACTCCGTCTACAGCCGCGGTGAAGCCAGTGTTGTAGAGCAGTGGTATCCGAATCAATTTATTTGCGTTAATTAGGTAGCGATTTGGTTTCCCGTTGAATCAACGGCATTACATTAGTTTCGCCGCGAATCGATCACGGAATTCTCCTTTCAAAATTGCATTCTTTAGGCATTCGTGGACTTCCACATCAATGGCTAACTTCTTATTTAAAGGATAGATATCAACAGGTAGAAATATCCTATACTAAAAATAAAATACTTCAGCGTTGTCTTTCAGAAACAAAGCCACTTACTTGCGGAGTACCCCAAGGATCAATTCTCGGCCCTATACTCTTTTTATTGT
>NNCF01126922.1:3580729-3624914 GCA_002313205.1 Laupala kohalensis | reverse complement strand
TTCGGCGAGTCCCACACGCGGGGAGAGTCATGTTGGCTCTCCCTAGTGCGTAACTGCATTTTCCCTACCTGTACAAGTTTTAAGGGCTCTAATGACCTCGCTGTTGACGAGCCCTAAAGCCCCACAAAAAGAAAAAAAAAATATTCTTCTCGTATTATACACAAGTCAAAAACTTATATTGGAAATTCTGACGTTGTGAAACCTTCAGATGTACTGTTCCTCTGAAAACGCTGCAGAATTTCGTGAAATCCTTGAGTTTTTACGATTCTCGTTGCATTCCTTTCCCGACTCCTGGGACCCGTTCACAAAATCGAACCGAAAGCAAATGCCCGTCTCTTTTACTGCCTCCTAATCACCGGGTGATTCCATCATATATCCTTCCCACGACGACAACTTTACGACAACTCACGACCCATATTTAAAATAAAATTTATAAAAAAACGTTCTCCAGTTAAGCCATTCGCCGATACTACCTCCCCTAAATATAGGGGGTAAGCTTCGTAAAAATAGATATCTATACGTGATATATTGCGAATCGTAAACGACCGTGGACGGCAGAACTATAAAAACTTCGTTACGTGACATGCTGTTGTGTTTTATGGTCTCCTGAAAGTTTCGGGAGGATTGTGGCGAAGTGCGTGATATACCAGCGTCATCAAATACATCCCAAAGAAATTTATCGCTCTCAAGGCTGGCATCAGTAAAGGATAAGAACGCTTGGTACCACTTGCAGGGGGGACAGAATGGCACGCGGCCAGACCGCACGATACGTCTACACACGACATACGGAGAAAAAGATTGTTGTTGATGTAATGAAATTGGTACCTTTCTAAGCTATTACAACATGGACATTCGGTATATTTTTTGGAAAATACATAAAACAACTTTGAAAGATGCGCGGATTCTACTTATAATAAAACGTATAATATGAAATGATATAGTCAGTTTGTTCGATAATTACTCAAAAAATTTCCGAGTCATTACTATGTACCATTATGACTGGTATTTCTTATTTCTTCAATGCAAATCATCGATTTCTGCTTGAAAAAAAACCTATTAATGATAATAAATTTATTGTCAAAGAAAGCAGTACAGACTGCGTTTGACCACGTGGAGGACAACAAACTAATTTACTCTCCGGAAGCGAGCAAGGGACCATCCCATCAATTCCCATCAAGGGTCCTAAGGCACAGGCGGATTCAAAAATTAAAGCAAAAAATTTCTAGATAAGATAAAAAGTTAGCTGCGATTTATAATACTAATAGAATGTCAATATGTTTGTAATTTAACGCAAAAATTTACATGTACAAATTATTTTCGAACTATAGATTATTCTGAGTACAGTGTTTAAGAATTGAAATAACACCAATAAACATGCCCCAAGACAAAGTCTAGAGAACCTGTATAAGAAATCTGCCTCTACCCGAAGGAGAACCGGAGCAAAACCCGGGCCAGGATGGGAAATAATAATAATATATTTCAAAGAAAGGTATTAATTTATTACATTAATTTAATTTGTGTCATGTCTGCAACAGTCCACGATAATTTCCCAATTAGTCTCTTCCTTTCTTCTCATTCTCCGTCTTGTCATTTTTGTTACATTCACGAGACTACGTCGCTTTACCACCCGCAAGATCCCATCCCTCTCTACAGGGAGAAGGTCGGTATTCCACTATCGTCTAGCTTTTCATTGCACCCTTTACTTCTTTAATACTGTTCATATACATTTCAAATTTATGGTACTTCATCTCTGCATTGATTATTTCCTTCCCTAATTATCTTTTTATACCTTCGGTCCTCAACTGACGTATCTATTGTGCCCTTTCCGGTCCGCCAAGCGAGCATTCACAAAATACATGATCTCTTAAAAGAATGAGATTAATAATAAAAGAAACAAATTAATATTTTTAAAATACTTTTTTTCGTTTATTGGTAGAATATTAACTCATTCCCCTTTTAAGTTAATTACATACTTTAATTGACACAACCATCATATTGATCAGGGATGATCAATATTGAGGGTGAGGGTAGCGCACTGAACGATCTTCAGAAAATTTTGACATTGTTGCGTCAAAGTCCACTCGTTTTACAAGACAAAATGTCGACAACGCTTTCACTGAGAATAAGTTGATGGTACCAATCAGTCCCAATTGGTACAGCAGCCAAATTTTGACTTTGGTTTTTGGGAAGAGAGTATCTCGGAATGAACAAAGAAGTATGCAATTAGCTTTCTAGTGCCTCCATTCGAAAAAAATCACATATTGTAGGAATGTAGGATAACAGCCAGTTGAATTTTCTGTGACGCACATGACATACATGTATTCAAAATATATAATATTTGTATAATTTTACTGCAAACTCGCCTTTAGTGTTCACTGTCCGATAGTAATGGTTGCAAAAACATATCTAGAGATTATAATATTCTGTTCTTGATTCAAACAATCTGCTTCATGAATTATTTCGAGGGAAGTTACTTCGTTAATCCATACTATACATATATCCTTATTATTCCCTTTCGATTTTTGAATTTCAAAGTCCATTAAACTTTCTTTGCCCGATTATACCAACGTACAATCGAGCAAAAGCCGTAAAGAAAAAAGAAAAAGAGGGAGAGGTCAGACAATATCTTCCTCTCATCAAACTTTTGCAGAATATCTCCGACGACCCCAGTCTATTGCCGTCGTTTCTTTTTAAATCCATAACGAAATCGTAAAAGATTTCGAAACTTAATTCAATAAGGAGAAGACTGAAAATTACTTTACCCAAGTCAAGCGCAACAGAGAGAGACGGAAAGGTTTTTATTGCAAAAATAATTAAATGTATTCGATATTCCGGAACAAAAGAGGCGCGAAACCGCGACGGAAATTCGAGATGAGAAAGATGGCGGCACTGTTCACCCTTACAATAAAACCATAACCTCAAAAGGAAAGTTTTTGTTTTACGAAATCTATAGAACTTTTAAGCGAAAAAGCAAGCTATTCACGAGAAAAGAGATACTGACATAGACGGTATTGAATACTTTGCGACGAGGAATGAAGTACGAGGGATAAAAGACGAAACATGGGGAGCGGGATCGCTGGTGTTATAAGTTGAAGATGGAATGGGGGGGAATACTCAAAAAGTGTTAGGGATTCGTGGTTTTCTGAAACAGTGGAATGAGGATTCGGCAATTTCGTAGAATAGCTTCGCATATCGCAACTTCTCGCACAGAGTAGCGAGACCAAAGAATGAAAAAAGATACGAAGAGAAATATATCGTATATAATCAAGAATTCGTCCCTTTCCCCTACGCCACACCGTACCCTTTTTCTATCTCTCACAGTCAAAACTTGAAATATTATCAGTTCTTTAACTTCTGCCGCGGCTAAACTTAAGCTATTCTATCCATGATTTAGAGATGCCTTTAGACTTTAGTAAGGGGAGGATGTTCGTTTTTTTTATTCGTGCGGAAAAACGAGAGACAGTGGAAGAGAAAGGAGATGGGGCAAAAGATTGAATGGGGGAGTACTTTTGGGCAAGAGAAGAAACGGGACAGAGGGGAGGGGAGGGTAAGAAATAAGCCTATGTATAGGCAAGGGACATTGAAAGTGTAGCCAGGATGAATGACAAAGGAGGTAGGGAGAGCAGCGTGGCTTAAGTAAGGAGGGAGTGGGATGAGGATAAGGGATCCTTCTTTCTGGAAGAAAGTAGAGAAGGACAAGAGATTAAGGGTGAATTATGGGGGAGGTGGGGACTTGGGTTCAAGTGGATATTGAGAGAGGATGGATGGCAGAGAAGGTTGCCGCCTTTTCCTCTAGTGACATTGTCACTGCTCGAACCATCGTCGCTGCCACCATTTTAATTTCCGTTCTGTACTACTCTATTTCTTGAAAAATCTATAAATTGTTTCTAAAATTTTAGTGCTATGGTTCACAATCCTAGGAAAACTTCTCACCATTATTTGCTTGATGTATATTTTTTGTTGAATTTTGTAATTTTTGTAGAACACAGTGTATGTTAAAATGAAGTTGTTACGTTTCTATTTAAAACCGGTTCATTGATTCTACAAACTTCTTTTTATAGCCTAACATCGAAGTTGGACTTAGCAATTGCCTATCACTAATAGCACGACCACGCTGTAACTATGTGTGCCAAGATTCACATATCAAATGTATTTAGTTTGTTGTAGATATTTTATCCAAAACATAATGTAGATCCATTAACACTTTTCCCCACGAATAAGATTTTTCGTGTTGTGTTTCTTCGATGAACATAACCGAGTTACTCGTGTCACACCTTTATATATGTATTAGGATTTCTTTACATAGGAAAACCACGTGAACACGAGGAAAGCGGTCTTTATAACAGTAAGAGGGTTCAGGGAATAGCATTGAATATTCCATATTGGGATATGTCAATGCACACGTTTCTCTGAATTTTTATTTAATAAATACACGAAAAAACTGCGTAGACTCGTGATAACAGAGTTAAAACCCACGATAGCAATTATGAGTAGTTAAAACGAAATGGACACATGTTTTTTAATATTACATTCCTGTTTCAGAAATGAAGGGATTTCATTGCCAATGTCACCCATGTTACTCGCTCATGTAATTTTATTTCCGTTTCCGCAATAATAATAACTTATTACTGCAATTGGGCTGTCATGCCCGGTGCAGAATCGATTTCTCCGACTTTGTCAAGAAGATTTTTCGTCCTCCAAATAAATTTCAGGGTAGGGACCTGTCTGACAGTCTTTCTGGTGCCGAAGAGAAAAATGAAGATAAAGAAACATAAGAAACGAGTGGTAACAATCACACACATCGAAACTATAGGACGAAACGAACCCAGATGCATTTTCATGGACGATCTTCACCAGGTCTCCCCTCTTTCCCCTTCTGTGTTTCCCGTCATTGCCCCAAAAGTGAACTGAAAGGTGTGATTGATCTAAGATCAGGTCGAGCACAAACTTTTTAACTGAAGTTCGATTGTTCGTAGAGTTCGTTAATGTCATCCTTGAAACTCTTGTAAACCATTATTTAGGGAATTGAATATTTTAACACTTGCCTGCATTTATAATAATGAAACGGTTGTTTGATATGACCTATGATAAATCGACCATTACCCTAGGGTCCTTGATCGGAATTCATAGGATGGTCCCTTGCTTGTTTCCGGAGAGCAAAATTGTTGTGTTTTTTTTTGTTCTCCTCGCTGTCACACACAGTGTGTAACTGCTTTCTTGGCTAACATTTTATTTCTAAAATGATTGTTATTAAAACAGATGAAGAAGGAACGCATAGTGAGCGAGGTACTACGCAAAAACCTAGTTTCATGATTTTGTGTTAATTTTCTAAACCTGAGACACTGCTTTAATGATTGTGCGTGTAATCCGTCCATCACTTTATAACCGCGTCCGGACCACATCGTTTGCGATAATTATTCTAAATAGGACGAAAGATGAGCGATGTCAGATGAACCCGCGGTCGTAGAAGTATGTACATACCCTAATATTAAAAATAAATTATCCACGATGTTTGTTTGAAAGATTTAATTATTCTCATTCTTCTTTCTCGCATTATAATCAGTACACCGTAGTCCTGTCCCACAGTCACTTTTCCCTTCCTTTAATGTCTTCATCAAACTCAAACTAAAATGGAAGTCCCACTGTCATCTGTAATACACTTCTATCTTCTGTAGGAATCGTTAAACCTTCGTTACCCATTCCATTGTCTTCAAAATACTTACTGAAATGTATTAAAACCATTCTCACAGATGTAGAAAATATCATTCCCCTCCCTAGTACATTAAATCGTACCCCCTTTACAATATGATCACTTCCGTTTGATACATGGAGTAAAGGAATGTTATTTTTTCGAATTAAAATTTGAATGAGCCGCCTTGCGTAATATGATACATTAATTACAGAATGGAGTGAAGAGGGAAACATGATTGGGATATAACTATTTTGACGCCATGTATAACGTTTTGTAGAAAATCATTATTTTATTTCTCTATTCCATTTTGTATAATTTCTTTTACAATATCGATTTTTTTAAATTAAGTGGATTATTTTATTTTTCTTTCTCGTTTATGACATCACAAATTTGGTTTTGTTTTAAGAATGCATCATTCTTCGCAACATACTGCAAATATTTATATTCTTAATGCGACGGCATTAAATTTATCACATCAACATAGTAAATATACTTATGAATACCATGATAAAATTTAACGATTAACAACGGATTATGTGGGAAATGCATTAAATAGTATTATTTTATTCCAAATACATTGATGCATGAATAAGGTGTTCCTCTACTTTCAACCTTAATACTTCAATCTGCCACGACATTTTACATGCGAATCCAAAACACCCCGTCAGCAATCCACTTTAAACTGGGAAACAACTTCCCCACGCTAGAAGTATCAGAAGACTCCCACCTCATGCATTTTTTGACACACCTCAGGCAACTTAAAAAAATTAGTAAGTTGACATAAATTAATTATTATACACTTCTTTGACTATTATATTTCTTATTCTGTAAACATTTCTATTCTTCGTGTTTTCACAAAATATTAATCTATAACTGTCTTTATAGACTAATTATTTGTAAAATATCATACCCTGTAGCATAACACCCTAGGGACAAGCTGTAAATAAATTAATAAAATAAAAGATTATTATCGGAATCTTCTGTAATTCATCTGAATATTTCAATGGAGCAAAATCTGCCTTTAATATATAATAATAATAATAATAATAATAATGCAATATGATTTGAAGTCAAATATTTTTTACTGGGACAGAAACATTCTCACTGACCTAACAACAATTCACAACAGATCTCATATCATCTTTTGGAAAAGAAAAGAATCAAAAGTGTATCTCATCGATTTTGCTGTCGTAAATTACAAAACAAAGTACGACAAAATATCAAAATGCCAACAACTAACCTTAGAAGTAAAACAAAACTCTGGGATGTTCAAGAAGTGATCATAGTGCCCATCATTCTATCTATCCTAGGACTAGTACCCCAATCCCTGGTCGATTCCATTAAAAAAACTCAAAATCAACACCAATAAAATAAGTAGATTGCAACACAGCGTCCTTCTGTCCTCAGTCCACAATACCAGAAAGTTCTTGGACCTGAAATAGATTCTTCCTCCCAGCAGAACTTGATTTAATAATCCACTGCTGAGAGAAAAACCAACACAAGTTGGGAGAATAAATGAAATAGTAATAATAATAATAATAATTGAAAATTACATATCTCATTGACATAGAGGTACCTAATACTCACAACATCCAAAACATCATAGCTGAAAAGAAATTGCTGATTTGAGTGATGAAATTCAAAAGATGTGGAAGCTTAGTAAGGTATATGTTGTACCAATTGTGTTATCGACAACTGGTGTGATGCCTAAAGCCCTACATGAGAGTCTCAAGATCCTCGGTATAAGGAGAGAAGTGTATATTCTTCTCCAGAAGGCAGCTATTTTGAATACGACACGAATAGTGCGTAAATTCTTTAGCCAAGAGTAAATAAGTGTGCTTGATTTGTATCCGTACCTTATTTATACCAGCAGAAGCTGAGATGTATTAATGAAATAAAATAATAATAATAATACTAATAATAATAATAATGATAAACCTGTCTTCATGATACGTTTGAAAGAAAAAGTATCGATTTTTGCACATATCTAATATTGTTGTTCACTGATTTCAGACGAAATCAAAACACATCGTAAGACGTCATTTAATACTCAACTTTTAAATAAAATAAAAATTCAAAATTGATGACTGGCAATTTCCTGCTGTTAATGAGACGATCACTACGCGAGATGGCATTGGGGACGTGACCAAACGACCTTCTGTACTGAAGTGCCTTTACCGGTTAACGACCTTGACCCACGAACAGCTAGATAATAAATTCAGCTATCGAAAACTATACATTCCTGTTGAAATTATTTTGTAGAGAAAATGTTTGAATCGTCGCACTAGCATGAATAATTTCCCTGATAAGAAATAATAATGGTAAATAAGAATTAATGAGACTCGGAAGTGTTCGGTGTCATGGGGTCATGGAAGGTCCCAAAACCAATGTAAAGACTTGTATATGTGCAGAAAATATAGTGAATTATTTGATTTATCTTCAGAATAATGTAATGACCAACAAAAACTAAAAAAAATAAATTGTAAATAAATAATATCTTCAAGAGATGTAAGCAGTGAGGAATGATAAGCCCATAGAACTAAACACCTATCAAAGATGATAAAAAGTCGAAAAAATAATTGTTTAATTTCAAACATCGCTTGAATTTTTGTATTAATAAACGGAGAGAGAAAATATTGCGAACACATTATTTAACATTATATATTTAAAAAAACATTACCCATCTTGAATTTTCATTTATTTATGAAATAATTCCCATATTGATAAAATTCTGATGAACAAATTAGTGGTTTGAGAAAAATAATACATATTTAATGAGAAAATATAAATAAATTGCATGAAGTATACTTAATTTACTCCTACAATACTGACGTTTTCACGACTAACGTTATCTTTTTAAGGTCTGGATAAAATTATAAAAACTCGTCACTTGATCCTAACTAGGAAGAAATAGATTTTTATAACTTTAGTAGCATGCCCTGTGGAAGAATTTGCACCCACCTAGTGAATTAGAATGATACAATTGTTCATGCATACTGTGGACTCTGGAATCATGACAATTTTAAACATCTCGAATTAGCTGATAATACTCAAAACACACGTCCGAGCTCGCACCAGAATAGTCATTAGTAATTATATCGTTTACGATGTTAAATTTACCTACAAACATGTGGGGTACGACTCTGCTAATTTGCACGAAAAATGTGTGAATTTTCTGCGAGACATTTTTAATCCCCTAATTTGATTAAATTTAGTTAATGCAGTATAAATTATGAAGAGACTGCTACTGTAACTACATTCAAGGAACTGTATTTTTAATAGTCTGTCAAATCTAATGCACATCTTAAATTTAATTTTCTTTTGTTTTGCGACTATCGATTATCCAGACGCCCTTAATCGGGAGTATTCACTACTTCGATATTATTATTATTATTATTTTTTACATATTCGATGGACGGAGTATATATATGTAATTTTGCCAAAATTAACTTCCCTGACATAACGAAGACAGCGAAGTAATTCTTCACGTCGTGATAAAAAGAAAACTGCTGCCACCAGATAAGTCTTCAGTCTTAACAAATCTCTACTTCGGCAGTATCCGCCATCAACTCTCGTACTTCCCTGAAGAACTCGTAGCAGTAACCACTCTAACGGGCAGATACAACCCGAAACAGACGAGAAATTGATGATCCGACCAAAAATAGCAGTAACAGATTAGATTCTGTCGCGGCCATTTCTTCTTTTTTTTTGCCATATGGATAGAAAACATATATCTTTCGACTTGTTATTTTGTCAGCAGTCAACGGACAAGCAGAAGGAGAAAGTTGGAGCAATTATTTACGAAGTGATGGACAACAAGGGAGCCAACTTTTCGGAGCTGAACGTTGACGTCTGCAGTTCGGAAGGGAAAGTATGGACCTGCGGAAGAGAAATGTTTTCATGTTCCGAGATTTTTTCGAAGGAGTTTTCTTTTCGATGATTAATAGATTGCGAGATAAGTCCAATAATTCTGTTGTTTCATAGTTTTGACGTTTGCAAGTTTCTTTTTCGAAGACACTAAACTGAACGTGATAACTTTGGTGATGCGGGAGATAAATTATATTTCGGTACACTTATTTCATAGGATGAGTTCATCCTATCACAATGTTTTGATTGATTTCCTCATTTATATAGCGCATTATATACAGACTTGACGCACATGAACCAACAAAATTATAAAGGTTGCACTGAAGTTCGGGAGTCATTTGTTCAAAAATTCCGTTTATCTACTGACAGACATGTCAAAATTTTATTCTTGTGATTCCATGAATTATCTGTGGCAGTATTTGTAATTTAACAAAACATTACAAAATGATACTTTATCTATATACTTGTATGTCAAAGATAGAAAATTTTTGTTTCACCTCACATAAGGTTTTGCCAATAAAAGACCTTTTTATGCCGATTCTACTACAATGAACATCCATTATATAATTTAAAAAAATTAAGGACGTAGGAACTTATGGTGGGCGAATACTAAGATGGAGAGTGTAATTTATATCACAAAATATATAGTATTCGTCCAACATAATGTTGTAAGTCTTTCACTATTTACTTATTTATTTTAATTTTAATGCTGAGCTCATATATAATGAGTTTCTTGTTGGGGGGGGGGAATTAGAAAAAACAAAAGATAACGCTAAAGTTTGGATAATACTAATAATCAGTATTAAAGAATTATATTTGAAAACCAACCCACTAAGATTGTTAAAACTATAAATCTCTTTGGATTTATGTGTGAACCATGTGCCAACCAATATACTGTCAACTATTTATTATTGTTGTTATGAAAATCTGACTGAAAATATTGGTCAATTTTGGCAGTAACAAAAAAAAAAAAAAAAAAATTATCGCACTCCCCATACACTACTGGAATCTTTAAACCATCACTCTTGCCTCTTGATGACATGTACAGAAATTCTCATGGTCCGTCCCCACAGCTTAACGTATTATCCCTCCGTTGCACCGGAAGAGAATCGATCTCTCTATAACTCCACCCCTACGCGATCGCCCTGCACCTCGCGGCGGTTCAACGTAACTTCCGAAAAAAAAATAAAAAAAAGCGACACGGGAACATAGTCAATGCACGGACAAAGACAGGAAGAATGCGTAGCGTTATATCGGAATCCTGTCGAGGCGGGTCGGGTCGTTCTCCACTCCCGCCGCTGTTACCGCCTCCACCGACATCGCCACCGCTCCAGCCGCCGCCAACCACCTCCATCACCACCAACGTCGCAACCTCCAACTCTTTTGTTTACCAAGTCCAACCGGGAACCGAGCTTTTTTCAATCAACATTTTTTCGTTATCTATTAAAATTATTTTCCCCCTTACCCCGTTGTTGGAGCGCAAAAATTCTTTCGGTGCACCTATACGTTCTCTCGTACACATTTTTTTTTTTGCAGCGTGTCGAAAATGCAATACGCTATATAAGTTTGTGGAAAGTTCTACGCAACAATATTCCGATAGTTTGCGGCGTGGGAGGGGTGCAGTTCGTGAGTGGAAATTTGACGAGACGATGAGGAGGGTTGGGGGTGGATGTCGCGGAGGGAAGAGGGTTGGGAAAAAGGGTAGTCCTGTGATATGTGGACGAGTTACGTAGAATGTTCACGGACGGGGGATGGTATGAGTTCCACTTTCGTGTTTACGAAGTTATTAATATCGCTTTTATCCCATCAGAAGACAAAGAGAGTTTCGTTCTTAAGTATGTAAATTAAAGAGTAAAAAAATCTATTGCTACTATCATTCGGAAAATATTCTATGTACGAGGGAAAGATGAAAACCACGTAATATTGTGAAGATACTGCTAATAACAAAATTCTAAAGTAAATTCTATGTATACTACTACTTATAAATAGGTCGTTAACAACTACATTAAACAATTTGCACAAAATTCTCGCAAGTTAAAAAAATGAAAATACGACAGTTTTTCCAAGAGAATAGTACATAATTAAATATCAAATACTTGCAAAGCATCAGTGCGATTCTGCGATTTAAAAAATTCAAAGCATATTTGTATCATTTCTCATTAGTGTATAGTCCCAGCGCTCAAATAAATGATTCATTAAGTTATAAGTATGAAATCAATAAAATCAGTGCTTTAATCTACATTTTTGAGTTAAATGTTAAAAACATTTCTCAATAATGAGATAGAAGTAAAAATATGTGAAATGAAACACACAGAACACGATTCTTATCCGTATTCTTTACCAGTATTACCATTAGGTCAAAGAGTATCTTCCATTTATAACCACTTAATAATTTAAGTCAGAGGAACATTCTTGACTTTAGTTCTCCACAATCATAGATAAATCTATTATGTATTATCGTTGAGATGAAAATAAATTAAAGAAACGTAGAAAAGCGTTTAATACACTGATTTCCTCTCAAAACACTTCAACAAATATTGTTTTGTCACACAGGATAATCTTCGTTCCCATCCAACTTGTTCACCATTCACTTCATTTCACTGTCAACATTTCATTCCCCCCCCCCTTTACCCATTCACCAAACTGAACCGGAAGTTGATATCCTCGAAGCTTCTTCCGACCTCTTCCTCCCCCACTACAGTCTCCTACGTGTTTATACAAAGCTCCTCTTTTCAACCCCACGGTTCGTGAAAAAATATATTGAATTCCGATATACCCTGGGTGAGGACGTGGCAGGCGGGGGAGAAATCACATCCCCTTGTGTCGGGCTGATTGGAACCACCTGTTGAGAGCTCGAATCGGAGGGGAGTGTTTTTTTATCGGAGAGTGGGCTTTTTTTTTTCACGTAGGGGTGCGGCCGGTGTATTGGGGTGGAGGGCACACGACCGGGGCTATTGGCAATGTTATATATAACGCACGCCCTATATAGGGCAAAGGCAAGTGCGACCGTGTGTGAGTGTGTGAATCGGCCGGGGACACTCCGAAGGGTAGTGCAAGAGCTTGGTTTCGCTCGGAAATAAAAAAGAAGAAACAGTGAAGAGGGGGATGTAAGGTTTTTTCTGTGGTTTATTTGAGGTTGTAATACAAGAGTACGGGATAAGTGAAAACGTGTTTATGGGGTGAAAAAAAAAAGGGTGAGTGTTTCGAGAGAATAATCAAGTGTTGCGTACAGTGTGGGGGAGGCAAAACCAATCAATTTTCTTGAAGATGAAAATGTTTGTATTAAAGTGTGTTGTTTCTTAATACTGCTATGTGGAGCAAATTAGCGTTATTTTTGCAGAAGATACTTCGGTTAGAATTAAAATCAGAGTATTGATTTATTAATGAAACGTTTCTACTCTTGAACTCATCAGCATAAAAAATGCTTGTATTATCAACCATTCTTTCTCGGAAGAATAACTGAAAATTAATAGTCTTAAATGGCTTTAAGATTTTATCAGACTATGGAAATATATATTCAACACATAGAAATTGTAAATAAGAAAAGCATAGATTTAACAAATCAGTAAAAAATTACTTAGTATTGTTAATACTCATGAACTTTGTATATAATTAAATATAATTGTAAATATTGCTAACATATACTCATATAATTCGTCACACATTAAAATATCATTCATAATTTTAAAAATAAATTGAGATGGTCTTCAGATCTGGTGTACTTCAGATTTTGTTTACAATGTGACAAACCTTGCTGAAACTTTTATTTTACAGGACTATTCAATTAATCAGAATATTAATCAAAGAAGTGAAAAATATTGTACCGATGACTTTGATAATTCAATGTCGACGTCATCAAAAATTGTTTTCTAAATGTACATAATTTTCTAAAGTATTTTAGAGTTCACTCAAAAAAATTATAGGACAGAAATTTGAATGTATAATAGTCACAGCATTATCGGACAGTTTATCAGTATTATGACTTCACATTTGCACAACATGATGATAAAAAAATTTGATATTCAGTATGTGTGATTATTTGCTGTTCAAATATACGTGGATACTTAAATTTTAAAATAATCATATATTTGTTTGGTGTATGGGACTCAGATAAATATTTGAATCTTAATTTACATCCACAATCAAAGTATCGCCCCTGCGATATGTAGCTGGATACTCTTCACCTAAGGAAGACAAACATAAGGAACGCAGGATTCATGTCTTCCCTCTAGAGAGAAGCGATGCAGCGACTGGGAGCTATTCCTTCCCCTTTTTGCTTCGGTCGTCTCCTCATTACGTTCACATCGCAATTCTCTTTTTCGCCGCATTTCACCGGGGCGTTGGCGGTCGCCTCATAAAAGGAGATGCGTAATTCCAAGCGTTGCCCGTCGCGGACATGGAGGGATGTCGCCGGCTCCCTCCGCGACGGCGCCTAGCGGGTGAGGGGAGATCGAGCGGTTCATCACAAACGATCACATCACTGCCCATTGGATGCAATTTATGCCCGTACGTCTCACTCAACTTACCAATTATAATTCGTACCAAAAAGCCAATAGAACTAAAAACTCAAATTGCAATAAGACTTTAGGAAAAGAAAAAAACTACTTCCAGAAAAGATTTGATATAATAAAACAATTATCAAACCCGTATAATATTTAAAAGATCAATCGCTTTAAACATATTTATCCCCAAAACCTTACATGGTACACTCCTACACTACATATCTGCAAATTCAAGTACAGTATTATCTTCCACATTAAACTCTTTACATTTGCCTTGAAGGCTGATCTAAAAACAGCGCCAAAGACATGCGACGTCCAGAAACGCGGGTTAGCAATCTGTTCGCAGAATTAAGAGAACAATAAAAACGCTTATACTCATATTTTCAAAATTTTGAATTTACTTAAATGAAGTCGGTATGCGTTGTCCAGAAATAGACTTCTATTCCCAATGCATTCAAGGTTCATTTGGATGCAAAAATTCGTTCGTTTTGGGGGAACAACTTTCGTAACAAAGATACACACATGCGATATTTTATATCATCGCCAAAATTTGATAATAGGCTCTCCGGGAGTCAATTCGTAAAGATCCGAACAGATCTCAAAACTTTTTTTTCGACCGATTCCAATAGTTCCCTTGTACATTCTTATAATCGGAAAGTAAAAAGGAATAGTTCAAGTCCACGAGAAAACTGAAAGAAATAATTAAATGACATATCGGGAATTTTAAAAGTTATCTGCACAGATTTACAGATGTGTGAATATATGACAAAATAAAAGAAACGACTGAACATATATTTTTGGACTGGGAATTTTTAGAAGAATATTTGATGCAGGATATGGTACGTTCAAGAATTTGTTACAAATATATAAGGGAAGATGGTGTAGGAAGGGGACCTTATGGAATTACGCCAAAAAAAGGGCGTAATCTTAATTCCGCAAATTGAAAACCTTTATTAAATATAATGAGACTTTGTTCTTAATTTTATGAAACAAAACACACAAATAGAATTCTTCTCAAAATAATAAGCGAAAAACAAACAAGGACGAATTTCCCTTCTTGTCGCATACGAGAGGTAAGAAGGGGTATGACACGCTGAGTCTTCTCTATTTTCTAAAACCGGACAGATTTATTTATCTAATGTCTTACGGCGAGGTGCGGACCCGCTCTTCCACATAACCCTGGATAGCTTCGTCGTCATTTACTTGAACTCGAAATATTTAACATGTGATCGATTCTTCGTTACTCTCCATGCAGACCCCGACAACACAAACATTCTGTATCATCTTTGTCTCACTCTCTCATTCTTTAACTACTTGCACGACTTTCCTGTTTGGTTTTTAAATTCTGTTAATCTGTTTACCAGAAATATTAAAAATGTAGTGAAAGAGGAAAGAAATATTTAAAAAATTAAGCGAAGGAGTAAGATGAGGTACCTCAGTACTCCATCTTTCACCAAACGGCCTTATCACGAAAATTATTGTTTTCAGGTTAAAAACCGAAATCTACCAGAATGATTAATTGAATTCGTTGCAGTAAAATAAACGTGTTTTAAGATTAAAATACACTCCACATCTTTAAGAAAATTCCTTCCAGAATACTCCAGCAGCATTGGAACCTAAAACCTCTGGAATAAGTATTCACACCTTTTGAGTGATGTTTATCTCGAATCAATAACTTGACTACAAATTTACTTTATACCTCCACCTCAGAAGTTTAATTTCATGTAAATGAAAAGATGGTATGGGTTTAGTGCAGTAGCCATAGTCGTAAATAAATATTCATCACAAGTTTGTTTCCTGTACATCAATTACTGTTATTGATTACGAAAATTGTAACTGTCCTCACGACAAGCCTTTGCATTTGCCACTATTCTCTCTGAAATACCGACATTTGAGGATATCTTGCATGCTATTATAAATCGCTGGGAAAATTACAATCGAAATTTTTCGAAACAAATTCATTGATTCTATACATGTTACAAATGATATGTTTGTATCTTGCTATGAGAAACTTCGTATACAGTTTAGTTAGGTCTTTTACCACGTCTTTCAAAGGACATCCTGTTTAATATATTCCACTACTGTATATCTCGTACCTGTATCACTCATATTCTTTAGATTGTTTGACAATATCAAATGAAGAGAGACTTTTCTATCACTATAACATAGTATACTGATGTATGTTTTCGCCGAGGGCTGGAACTACATTTATTTTCAGAGGAGGCAATCTTAGCCTTAGGCGGCCTCAGAAGTTAGATAGTTATCAGTGGAGTACCATATGTAATAAGTTAAAAAGTAAATGCTTTCCTTATTCATACTTACGTACCCACAAAATACCTTGTAAACTTTTATTCAAGGAATTACATATCTTAACACTTCCCTGCACTTATATTTATGAAATGGTCGTGTTTGTTAAGACCGAATTACTGAAGCACCACCCTTGCTTTATACGAAACAGTCTCGTTCACAAACACAATACTCGCAATAGTAATAATATTCATCGCCCTAGAGTGTCAACCACTCTTTGCCAAAAAGGACCGCATCATTCGGGAATCGTTCTATATAATTCCCTGCCCAAGAATATAAAAGACATTATGAAATTGAATCTCTTCAAATTCACGGTTAAACACTACCTCCTGCACCAATGCTTCTACACTGTAAAAGAATTTATTGATTTTAATTAAAGTAAAATCCGTCTTGTACTTTATCACGCCATTGCTGTAGTACTTTTTAAATAACATATAACAATTTCAAAAACTATTTTCTTGCATGATTGTGTTGTCTTATATTATGTATTATCATATTAATTTAGTTTTATGTGTACTCAACTTTGGCACGTTTGTGTACATTAATTCTGTAGCCCCATCCTGCTCCGGTTTTCCTTCACGTAGAGGCGGATTTCTTATACAGGTTCTCTAGGCTTTGTCTAGGGGCGTGTTTATTGTAACAATAAATCGTGAATTTAGTGTTATTTCAATTCTTAAACACTATACTCAGAATAATCTATAGTTCGGAAATAATTTGTAAATGTAATTTTTTTGCGTTAAATTACAAACATATTGATATTCTATTAGTATTATAACTCGCAGTTACCTTTTTATCTTATCTAGGAACTTTTGCTGAAATTTTTGAATCCGCCTCTGCCTTAGGGCCCTTGATCGGAATTGAAGGGATGGTCCCTTGCTTGCTTCCGAAGAGTAAATTAGTTTGTTGTCCTCCACGTAGTCACACGCAGTTTGTAACTGCTCTTTGACAATAAATTTATTATTATTATAAAATTTATTATTACCCACAAAATATATCTTGTAGCTCGTGATACCTTTGGTAATACTATATCATGTATACATACAAAGAAACTTTAAGCGAATTGTCACCAAAGTTTTTCAAAAAACAATTATAAGAGAATTAGATTGTTCGGGACGTTCCCGACCAGAACACGGTATACTTCTATTGTCGTAAATGACCACTCGAGCGACCTTAGAGAGTAAATAATTTCAAGAGTTTTCATATTGCGGAAGTTGAAGAGAGTGATGTATTTTGAAAACAAAAATTATTTTGGCGGCTCCGTATTTCAGCGTGCCACCTCCCCCCTCGTAGATCCGACCCTGCTCTCTCATAAACTCACAATATAACTGATATAACTATTGCATCCTCTTAACTCCCCAAATTAAACGACTATCGCCACACAATAGCGCTTCACATCTGCAGAGCACGAGAAAAATTCCTACCATGACGTAGTATATGTCGGCAGTAAATTTCACTTACAGTCAGTACTACTCGGCGAACTTCTCAAGAATCGTCCATTCGCTCCGTCATAACCACACCCTTGCTTAGCAGCCCTCGACGTCCTCTTCTACTCGCACCTTTTATTCCGCACCGCCACGGTTACATTCACCCACATAAACACATCCTTATTCCATAGCTCAGTAGCATAGTCCGCGACAGCGGAGCGCAGAATAAAAAGAAGACCACTAATTTCGTGTTAGCGTGTTTATTGTATAAAGTCTCCTGTCCGGCGACTTCTCGTCGCCGAGCACCGTGAAAACAAAACGCACCCAAAGACAAGCGACGCCTACGCACGTCAACGCAACAATTGCCGGACAAGGAACAATGATAAAAAGAAGAACGACGTTGCGCGCATATTCATACGCAATTGTTGAGACTTCGCTAAATGGTGGAGGAGGTATTGTTGAGTGTTGGAAATGCAGTAACGGACAGTTTAACCCAGAGGTGGAGAGACGTTGGAGTTGATGTAGGAGTATGCGGTGATGAGATGGGGTGGGTCTAAATTATCATTTTCGTCATAGGTGAAATTATGGATTCACAATAAAAACGAAATGTTTCTCGAGTTTAATGAATTGCGAAGACGACTAAAATGTTGTCGATTAATTTATTATGGACGTATGATTTTTATAATTAATGTTGTTTACATTTTTTGCTTAATGAATCCACGTTGTTTATCAAGTGGCGGAATACGAACGCACTAACAGAAGGATTACTGTAGAACTACAATTCTGGTTGGAGGCTATGATTTTAAGTATCATGTATATTATTAGGGGGGGAGGCGTGGGCGGATAGGCCCGGGTCCAGCCATTTTTTTCTCTCCATAAATTGTAATGAAAGTATCTTGTATAAAACATGTTTATTTACCATTTGTTAATAGTTAACATGAATTTAAAAAGTCAATAGATTCAAAATGTCTTTGAACAAATAACTTCTAAGAGATCATCAATAATTTTGGAGAGAAAACTGGGTTCCCTCCAAAATGAACTTTTGGCAGCGTACCTGAATCAGTCATATCTCCTTCCTCTATTTCTAGAGAATTTACGTTCAGTATTATGCTAATATAATTTTTTTTTAAACGTGGAGTAGAAAAATTAGGTTAGAATTTTTATCTAAAAATTACTTTATTTAAAATTTATAAGAGTAGTTTTCTTGTCATAAGAAGATGTTTTTGGAGAGCCATTCGAGGAATTGTTATATTTCTTTCACATGTGTAACACATTAAAATATTTATCTGTGTCTATCGTAATTTGGTCATATCTTTTTTTAGACATGATACTTCACGAAATGAATGATTTATTTGATTTTCTCTCATCCTACGCTAAGTGACTTAAATTATTATCCACACTGTGTAATTTCATGCCAGTCACTTTGCTTAATTCACAACTCATTAACTTCACACAAGTTTTCATCCCAATGATAAGACAACCATAGCTGTCACTTTATAAAGCAGAATGGGAAAGCACCTCAGTACTCACAACATTAGCAAGTTAAACTTTCCACTTGGCTAGCACTTCCCTAAAGCTTTACAATAGAGCATAAACATTCCCAAAGCACTCGTCCGTTTTCCTGTTTCTTAATATATACTTTCGCAATGGTCCCCAACGCCCCCGTAGCTAGAAAGCGAGAACCGACCAACCTTTCCATCTGATGGTTAATTTTCGTTGCGGTGGCATTATTCTCTTTGACTCGCGTGCGTTTAAGGAACGCTCAACGCGCATGCGCAGTCAAGAAAACAGAGTAAGAAAACAGACACGATGTTCTTCTGTTTCTGCGACGGAAGGAAGCGCTCCTTGGATGCGTCTTTGTTTTTATTCGAGACAATGGGCAGTGGCTGTTGATGAGGAACAGATAAGACGTTTCGCGGGGTATTCGTCAAGTTGTCGATGAGAAAGTAGGTGAAGTGAATACTTGCAGTTTTCTATAATTTGATGTTTCGTCATATTTGCGAATAAAATGAAAATTATTATTTAGTTACGTAATATCCAAGTTCTAGATGGCACAATTTTTTAAGTTTAACGAACATTCAAACTCTAAATTGACCTTTTCCAGTATCGAGAAAATAGAAAATGTTCCCTAGTTTCGGTATCGTACTAAAAAGGAAGAATTTTTTCGGAACAAAAATTCTCAGATTATATTATATTGAAAATTTACTCTGAGATTTTTTTTTTCAATCGATGTTTTTGAAACAACTGTTGTAATTTGAATACATTTTTATAACTTACCTCGCTAACTTTCCGACAACCTACATCATTATTCAAAATTACTAGTTATTCATAACAATGTGTTGAAAATAAGACAAAAGTCAGGTGTCATACATAGTATAAAAGAGGTAAAGGTTTACAGTTCAACCAAATAGTGGTAAAACGCACTTCCCAGTGACTTTTTTAATTGTTTACGGATAAATAAACTGTTTGTATTAGAATTTCATTTTGATGTAGTTAATCGGATTCTCAACACCTCATTTTATGTGGACTTAAATTGCATTTCTCGTGTATACCCAACACGGCGTTATTTTATGTTGTCATGACTTTGATGAAGACAATCTTGTTGTCCACAGCGTCGGAAAAGTATTTTTTTTAAATTTTTTTTAACGTCCATTATATAATCAAGATAAATAAATCAAACAAATGATTGAACAATTGATGGATTGGGAAAACATTTGTATTTTGGATAACTTACGATCAGGTGAAAATGGCGACGAGCCGGAAATTGAACGCGGGACTCCTGCTCTGATCGCAGGGGTGTTAACCACTACACCACCCGTTCGCCTTCCTGTTCACCATTGTACTGAACACCATTTCCACCCAGACCTGACCAAGGAAGACCTGAGACACATCCTCATACAGGAGATTGTTTAGGTCTCGGTGGAAAAGTTGTACAGTACAATGGTATAGTGGTTAACGCCCCTGCGATCAAAGCAGAAGTTCCGGGTTCGATTCCCGGCTCGTCGCCGTTTTCACCTGGCCGAAAGTTATCACACATCTTCTCGACGTGTAAGGTACACGGAAGTATGTACATATTTATATTTAATTATTACAAACGTAGTCTACCTAAAATGATTTATCCAAAATTGACTCGGGAGTTTGAATTAATGCACTGACACAGAAAAACTAACGAGTATTTGAGGCGATGTGCTTCTGTGATTTCTGAATTTTTGTTCATATTTACATTTATCATGTTCAATTGTTTTCCTTGTTATAATTTCGTACACCTGACGACGACTCAAACGTTGAGTCGAAACGTTGTGCTCTAAAAAAAAATCACAAATAGTATTCGCCCATCAATAGGTCTAAATAATTTTTTTTTTTTTTTAAATTTTGCGAAAATACTTGATTAATTTTTTTAAACTTAAAATCACTCTTACGAATAGTTTAAAACCGAGAAAGTTAAAACTAAGAAACATTTCTCAGAGTCCATCCCCCGCCACCTTAGTTCTCTGTCAGCTAAACGCTTCACTCCGATTCGCATTAAGGCGACTCGCAGAACTGTCACCCGCCCTGTGACACTGTTGTTGTTTTTTTCGTCTTCATCGGCCTGAGATGTAAAGAAACGAGCCTCGTGTTCCTTGAGATTTCCCACAATCCCTTTTCGTGCCCCGACGATACCAGAATTTCCCCGTCGCACGTCTAGAAGTGATCATTAAATACAGCGCTAAGTTTTTGTGCGACACGCAACGTGGTTTCGTAGTAATCGACACAATTAAACTTATATCGTCGCATGACGGTTGTCGCGTCGCTGAACTACGGGACACGGGTGCAGGGCGCAGGGAGGAAGAGACAGGGATCCGAGAAAGAAAAGAGTGCTTAGCGACGGAGAAAGCAGAATGTCGGGAGACATATTGAGACGATAGGGAAGTAAATACAGTAGAGTAGTAACTGTGAATGGGAGATATAGCTCGCTAGCTTGTGGCTAAAACGGAAAGACGATTTGAAATTTTCAAACAATAAAAGATTTAAAACAGAATGAAAAGTAACTGAAGACAAAATAAGAACCAAGATATAATGTCGCAGAATGTCTGATGATGGGGATACAACTAGAAACAAATAAATAAATAAAAATAAAAAAGCTTGCTAATGAAGCTTATATACTCGTACATGGGGTTAGGAGGTGGGTGGTAAAGGCTTTTGTTACTAGGTGGACTGATTAGTTGGGTTTACCAACGACTTGGCTCAAATGGAGGTGTTAGTAGGAGTAATTAGTGATACTAGGAGTTGCGGAAGATGGACATTTTCACAAAATACGAGATGCGGTAGAACCTCTCTTAAACGGCCTCCGATCGACCGTGTTTGATTATGTATATATGCATGCATGTACGTACGAGTACAGTACAATAGAGTGAGTTGCAATGACGTCGCATTTGCTTTTGCTTATTCATGATATTCTGATTAAATTGTAGACTCGTTTTGAACGAAAATCGATTTTTCACCGGAATTCTCGGATTAACCGGCCAAACGGGAAACCGGCCTGGGTCTCGGTCCCGACCAAAGCGGTTAAGATCGGTTTTACTGTAAACATGATTCTAAAACTTAAACTATATGACGCCAACAAATAGTAAAAACAAAAAATAAATTGTGAATCATAAGAAAAATGTTTTGTAATAATGTTATCATATACATAATGCACTAATATCCCAAAAAATTGTACCTCCTTTTCTACATAACCGAACGGAANAGACAGCAATTGAAGTATCCTACTTCAGATCACCAAAATATGATTTCCTATTATTTCATCTTTCACGATTTTCTTTTCGAGATTATTTCAGCAAATAAAAGCTAATGAAGAAAAGACGCTACTTGACTTATTTATTCGAGAAGGTTGTTACTTGACTACTTCAGTCCTAACAAATAGCAGCTCTGACGCGTCTGACCATGCTGGTACACACACACATTATTCGTCAAGGGAATCGTGCGTGAGTTACGTAATGCTCCATTGTAGAGTATAGTGTAATGCACTACCATTCATAACTGTTTTCATGTCCTGTTCATATTGTTGAATGCTAAGTAGGAAACTGTGTGAAACGTGCCTACAAGTAGAAGATGGGAGAATGTACTTTCTGTCATATTATTCAGATAAATAAAATAGTTTTTTCTAAATAAAAGTAAACGTTCGTATTATCGCACAGAATATTAGTTTCAGTCAATAAAAAAGTTAGTTTAACTAGTAATATTAGGAAAAACAAAAGTAATGGAACACTTAAGAGTGAGATGAAACCAGAACAGGACGTAATGAAAAATTATTACGATAAACATAGCTATAAAAAAATGGTTAGATCAGGTTACTGAACATAAAATATGGAACGGAAACTACTCTAGAGAAAACAAGTATGAAACAAGCCAGGATAAAAATTTGAAGTTGTAACCAGTTTTTAAGCTTATGGTATTTTTTTTTTACATTTTGTGTGGTTAATGTATTTTTTTAATTGATTTTAATATTTAGTGAGATGTACCTTTATGAGATGGGAAGTAGAGGAACATTCGAGAGCTTACACAATAAATGTAATGTATCAATTAAATTATAAATAAATAAACTAGTGGATGTGTATTTTGATAAGAGATATCATGGGATGAAACAACATGTTCAACATCATATTTACTTAGTTTTTATGCCTACTCAACCTTGGCACGGTTGTGTAGCCCCATTCTGACCCGGGTTTCTCTCCGATTTTCCTTGAGGTAGAGGCGTCTTTTATGTACAGGCACTCAAGGCTCTTCCCTACGAACAGCGGTCTATTGAAATACTTAATCTTGAATGTAGAGTTATTTTAATAGTTCCTATTTTAAAACAATATTTTCCGAGCAATTGTAGTTTTGATAACGTATTTTATAAAATGAAAATTAGTAGTTATTTTGTTGATATTGTAACACGTAGCTAAGTATTCTTTTCTTCTTAATTTAGGTCCCCCACGCTAACATAAGCAGTTGATACTGTTTTTTCGACAGTATATTTATTATTTACTAACTGATCCGACAGACCAAATTTACTAACTGATCCCTGACCAAATTTCAATAAATTTGTTTGTAATCGTTTACGAATGTGTGAAAAGCTATTTTAAATGTGTAAACAAAGTAAGAATGAGGAAATGATGTATTTATGAGTGATCATTGTATCTATTAACGATTGAGGCCATGGATATTCAGTTCGAAGAGAAGAACATTCAGAAGCACACCATTGGGAAAATTTTTCATGGGAGATGAATTCTGTCGAAAACGCTGGAAATGTGTAATGTACCTGGAATGTGAATTCAGTTGAAAAACTGAAAAAACAAAAAATAATCAACTAAATATGTTATGATTTTTTATTTTTGCAGTTTGTCCGAATTTTCCGATTTTCCTTTGTAATTGTCCCGATTTTTTTCCTGAAAACTTTTCCAGGATCATAACGAACAAGACAAAAAAGAATTACGCATATCCATCGTTCGAATCGTTAGTTATGGTCCTGAGTTCATCCCATAGATGAAAGCACTTTCAATTTTTCTCGAATTTTTTAAGTTACCGGACAATGTTTCCAATTTTTCTTTTCCTAAAAACCTTATTATATTACGAAAATATTAAAAAATAAACAAATCGATCCAGTCGTTCTCAAATGGTACACTAATACCAACGAACAGCATTTTTTTTATTTGTATAGATTTCTTAAGAACTAGTGCAGATTGTACTTTCAGAGTATGGGAAGAGCGTATGTCAACGATAAAGGAAGACACTGTGGACAAAAGATATGTTGCGAGCGTTGACACTCGTCGCCTTAATGACAACAATTTTCTTAGTTCTTCATATCTTCCCATGCTTGAGAAATTTGCAACATGATATTAAATGTAGCATTAAATGCGACACAGGACGTGTGGACGAGATAATGAGAATATTTTTTCTCATCAACTTAATTCTATCAACAGTTCTTCAAATTTCAAGAGGTAAACATACCTCGGCCATTATACAACGCAAATAACACATAAGAATTATGAAAGTATTCAATTCCAATAGGGCGCTTTATTTACAAAAAAATATTAATTATGTATAAATGTGTGACGATGATTTTTGCCTATACGCCTTTCAAATACCCCTTAACTAAAGCCGTGGGCTGCGCATACAATACCTCAGACGTCGTATGGATGACATCTGTTATCCATTTTTAATGCAGAAATATTAATGAACATTTCTTAATACTTGTTATGTACCTGCACCTAAATTGCTGCTTTCTATCTATAAATTGTGTACTTAATATATCCAAATTTAAATATTACCTATACTTAATACTTATCGTTAATATGAATTAAATACCTAAATAAAACACCATACCTGTTTATATATCAAAATATGGGACCATCACCCAGTCCATATGACACCATTACCAATGAAGACTTTATCCCGTTCTTTTAGTGTTTTTGTGTGTTGTTCTTGGTACACTGAGGGTAACGCAATTTATGTAATGTTTTTGTAGCGCTGACCAAAGCAAAGTAAATTGCTGAAACGTTGGCGTTGTAAAAATATTTCAATACAATATTTCAGTGAAATGGTTGTGTGTTTTGGAGGAGGATGTGTGCAGGATTGGTGTGTTGTGATTGCTATGGGATGATATGAACAGAGTAATCATTATGATGTTGATTAGAGGATTGGTTATCAATAAAAGATTCTTTTAACAATGCCAACGTATCGGTAATTTATTTTGGCTGGCGGTAATTGGTGATGGAGTGGTTCCATATCATACAGGTATGATGTTTTGTATTATAATAAGACTTTTTGGGTATGTTTTTGTAACAGTAATTATTGACTAATACTACAAAAAAGCAATACATTTATGTGTATGCACTGGCCAAGATAGTAATATTTTTTTATTAAGTATGGTATTTACGTTTTGTACATTACGATTAACCGGTGATAAGCTGACGCAAATTTTAGAGTGAGTGATACTGGGACTCTTTTCCTTCGGTAGTTTTCTCTCTCTCTCTTTTTCTGTGCAAACGCAGAATTGTCGAGCGTTGGGAGGAACGTCAGCGGTCGCTGTGTCTGAGACAGATCGCCCAGTGAGTCAGGATTGCGGGACGGAATTCAAATTTGCCCACGTTTGAATATAAATTCCCCGGGTTCCGCAATTTTTCTGGAGTCCGCTCGGACATCCGTCTTGGACCTCCAGCGGAGTCCATATCTTTGTAGCACTGAAACCCTACTACAGTAACCACGAAACATGTTCTTTAATATTTAGGATATTACTTTCATAAAAAAGTTTCTTTAAAAATAAAGAAAAAAATCGTGAATAAGTGGCATAAAATAAAGGCAAAAAACTATCATTTTTATAATTCAAATTGATCTGAATTTGATACTCAATGAAATATTGTCGTTCATTATTTGGGTTTGGGTTTACCAGAAAAAATCCTAATGCTAAAATACCCTACGACCACGGAATATTATTATTATTAGTATAAAGCATTTATATGTTATACCAGGGAAGTTTTAAAAATTTATTGTGTACACAACCTAGGCTTCATTCCTAGTGGAGGTAAATCCATATCAGAAAAGAAGTATTCGGATAGTGACTCAACAGAGGAAGTGACAAAGTTTTTCTTTCAGAATATACCAACAATAAATCGGAAGCAGTGGGATAAAGGGTGATGGCGCAATGTTCTACTATATAGGTAGCGAGCACATACAGCACATCGATGATTTTGTATCAATGTGATTTTGATCCAATCATTACCAGTCACCAGCATCAACGATGATTTTAAGAGTGTGATTTTTATCTATCTGTCATTTCAGCATCAATCAAATGTAGGTTTCAGTTGGAGCTTACTAATTGTTTTCTCATCGTGCAACGCTTCATCAATTTTCAGAAACGAGAGTAAATGGTAGTATGTGTGATTTCAAAAAATCAAAATAACCTACGAACAAGAATCTTTCGTGGTCAGCGGTCGTGTCGACGTCATTCCTCCGTCAACAGTGAAACTCCGCCTTTCAATCCCTCCCTCCCTCTTTCTTAATCCACTCCATCCACTTACCTTCCCCTCCTTTCCCATCGTCTCCCCCAGCCTTTCGCTCGAACGCGCCCAGAAAAAAGACGTTCGTCTCCCCCCCACTCTCCGCCACCTTTTCAGTCGACCGCCGTCCCGCCTGTCCCGGCTGTCCATCCGGGACGTTGCGAAATGCGATCGCATTTATTTCGTCCGATTCATCCTTTGTGGCCCGGGAGCGCCCATAACTCAGAGGCGGTCCGAACAATTGAGGATGCTCTTTTGGTCAAGGAGCTTCAACGAACGCAGCCAGGGCGAGGTGCAGTCGGCTGCCTTCGATTAATTACCGAAGTGGAGGTGGGTGGGAACGAGACGAAAAACGGGGAGGGGGATGAGGGAAGTATTGTAGACGAATCGAAGAATGCGTCTGTACAACGAGGGACTTGGTATTAGTGGTGGAGGTTACAGGAATATCGCTAACAGTAATTTACTATTAATCGTATAAAATTTATATTTGTACTATATAGAGCCTATTTCGCGTTGACAGGATGAGAAAAAAAATCTGACACAAGAGTAATGTTAAACATAAATAAGAAGTAGTTCATTTATATCCAGAACAAACTGAAATATGAAGTAAATTTTTAACATATACAAACAACCAAAAACTTAAAATATATTAGGAACAAATGAGAAATGTACCGGTATAATTATCAGTACCCTTATAAACGCGAGGAAATATCGATATGTCGAACGATTTTTGCAACCTCAAATTCACTTGGTCCACCTCAAATACCAAATTAGTATAAGTTTGTGAACACTTTAAACAATTTTTTAAAATCTTTGTAAAGGACCCTGGTCACATCTCATTTGGATTATAATAGATTTCAGTGTAATTAAAGTTCACTGTGTAACTTGGTATCATCAAAAGTTCCAGGCAGAAATTCTTAAAGTCACATAGAGACAAAGTCTCAAAATACATTAGCACACCGTTCTCGTCGTCGGGCAAAAATACACACACCTCTGTAAAATCCCTACTCTCACAGTTCAAGATTATTCTACGACTGGGGATTTGATGAACAATTGTACTCGATATTTATAACAAAAAAGTGTGATCGTACTCCACGAAATACGTTCTAAGTTCTTAATATTAAATAACCACACTTACATTCCCTTTTCTGGAAAATCATATTGACACAGAACCGAAAGACTATAATGCCACGATTGCCGTGATAGCTTATTCCGAATGCTACCAATTCATGAATCTAAAGAGTTGCTTCTTTCAATAAATTTTGATGAAGCAAAACGGTCGCGTACACAAAAATAACGAGTAAAACACTTAATCCTGGACACAATAATGTCTAGACGAAAAGAAATGTTGACGATAACAATACTTCTCCTCATACATTACATGTAGCGTCACAAATCGTACAGTGAATTTATAACGAGTGTTGTAAATTATGGAAGAATACAGCAAATGAAAATTGATAAGCAAACATAGACGACGTTTAAACACCGATAATTGTACGCATGTGCTCATTAAATTCGTCTGTACCTTATCTTCATTTGTAGTAATTAATTTTTGAAATTGAAACATGAGTTAAGGTAATGGTTAGTGTAGCAATTTAAAATATGAAATGAATAATGGCGGAAGTAAAACTGCGTTAACTCAACATTATAATGATAGGTCGAGTACTTTAGGGGAAATATTTCGTTTCAAAACAAATGTTTATTTAACATTGTAAGTAATTGACTGTGCATTTAACTTATTTTGTACTTGTTTTTTATGTTGTATTTATTTTATACTTCTTTCTGGAAAAGATAATTTCAGAAATAAATTAATTTATAATGCATTGCAAAACTGAACCATGCGTTAAGTTGTCATCAATCATTTGCCGTAACAAATTATATTACATTGGTTGGTGTAGTCATGTAATCGTAAGATTAGAGCAACAATTATGTTTTTTTTTAAATATTGGCGAAAAGAAGTAATCAATAAATGTAATTACATAAATGAAAAATATCACAAATACATTTTATTTGACATTTTAGGTCATATTGGAGCTCATCAGGCAAGATATATGTAATAACACCAAACAACTTAACAAACTATATTACTATTACGTTCGTTTGTTCGCATTACTATTTTGGTATTTTTTGTTGATTTTTTTCGGTATTTTTTTCGTTTTATTTTCATTTACTCCTTTAGTTACCATATCGGCGCTAATTGCTAAATGTCTTCGATGAACAATCTCTGCAAGCCCCTGCGGTGACTCTGGGCTAGCGTGCTTGCTCGCCTTGAGACATTACGGGTTCCATTCCCGGCGGGGCCAGAAATTTTTTGTAGCTTTTCACCTCAATGTCCCAGTTCATATAACTGTGACTACTGAAAACCAAACCCTCCTTCCTCTATGTGTGCAGACTTACGTGCCAAGAATANGTGCGAAGAATAATCTAACACTGTCGGCGCAAAAGACAAGGTTAATGAGGTTTGGCCATCCAAGACAGAATGGACGCGACTTCATAGTGCGAATGAACGGACAAAAATTGCAGGTAGTACAAATATCTGGGCGTGTTAATACATGATCGTTTAAATTTCGAAGCAGATTTAAGTTACATAAAGAAAAGAATCCAGGTCATTATGTATAGTATGATGCGTGTCGGAATACACCGTTATGACATAAAGAGTACAGATTTAAAGATCTTGATGTTGGTGCGCTACGACAGACAATCGCCTATGGCAGTTTTGTTAGGGAGAGAAAATTGTGAAATTTGAACGCCGTAGAGAGACAGTGCTTTCTGCCAATAGTAGGTAGCTATATGTGAGCAAACTTGGAAGCAGACGTCAGTCTTACCGAATGGATGATAGGTATGCACACGCCTCTTCGCAGGCAGTGATGGGGAACATATAGTATGGCCAAGTTGTGCTGCTCAAAGAACAGATGCGCTAACAGAGAATGAAATGCGATTAGTTTATTGTAATGCTTTAGCAACACAGACAAGGAGGCTTAGGATACACGATGTTTTTATGTAACAATTATGTTAAGTTTGTGATTGTTACAATAAATAATGTAGAATGTACACCTAATACCACTAACTATTGCGACTCCTACTAACAACTCCAATCCACATTTTTGGTTAACCGAGCTAGCCGGTGCACCTGCTAAAAATAGTCCTCCCACCCACTTACCGTCTATCACCCCTTGCAGAAGAGCTTCAATAGCATGCTATGTTTCCCATTTACAAATACTACAAAAAATGTCTCTGCAATAACTACGTCTATATTCCTAAACTGTCAATACACATCGTGTAAAGCCAACACAGCAGGACAAACAGTATAGCTTCTTAATCACACATCAAAGGACATAAATTTCACGTTGTATTGGAGTTCAGAATGCATCCTGTGAAGCGAGCTGTACTTGTGGGACGGTCCGAGCCCGTGCATAAAGGATCGGGAGAGTGAAAGAGGTGAAGAGGAAGGGAAGGGGTGAGTATGGATGAGGGCAAGGCTTGACCTGAGCAGCGTAACTTTTCATTCGCGTCCGCACCCTTCCTTTACGTCGTCGGGCGTCCCTTGTGAGCGAACACGCCTCCCTCCCACACACAGAGAAAACGCCGGTCCTGATCGATCATCGAGTCTCAGACGGTGACGGAGCGAGTGGAGACGCTGGATTGCATATAGTGTTCTATACATAGACTTGACGAAGGTGATGAAAATGTCTCGTCTCATTCACTGCAATTGTTATCACATTTTCCGTCTTTTTTCCGACGTCTCATGTCATATTTGTCATCTATTCAGTACACAGATCTCTGTATCACTAGTTCTTGTCATATACCATCCTCTTTTTCTAAGAGTGTCCTTCTTTCCATTTCTTCATATTCTTTATTTCATCTCTTTATTTTACTTACGTATTTATCTTTCAATCTCTACTCCTGAGTACAGATTCCAATCCTGGCTATCCTAGCCAGGGTTTTCACCAGGTTTTCTTCGTGTAGAGACGGAATTTTTTAAATACAGACTCTCGCAAGGCTCTTCTCTAAGGGCGGCATCTACGGAAATAACACATCTCAAAGTAAGTGTTATTTTAATATTCACGGTTTATAAATTAATGTTTTCTAAATAATCTATAGCTTGAATAATTCGATCTTATGAAATAACATTTTTGTGTTTTATTAAATACAAATTTGTTGTTATTATGTTAATATTATAATACGTACCGAACTATTTTTATTGTTATCTTAGTAGTGCGCTGAAATGTTAAATCTGCATCTTCCGTAAGGGTCCTTGATCTGAATTGATGGGATGGTCCCTTGCTTGTTTCTGGAGAGTAAATTAGTTTATTGTCCTCCACCTGGTCTTACGCAGTTTGTACAACTTTTTTGACAATTAATTTATTTATTTATATTCCATTTCTGTTCATTTACAAAAACCGATCCGTTCCTGAATGATGAAAGACGTTCCACCCCTCCAGTAAATGTATTGTTTTGAAAAACATTTTCCCAAATACAGCTGCGAAATTTCATATAAAAAATTTGTTGCTGGTACTTCACGAGGCATTCTGTAGGACCGGAAAATATTTTGAGAGGAAGCTGTTGGAATTTTGATAGTAATTTGTTGACTGCGAAAGTTGATTTAATTTCAAAATCAATTAATGAACTTTATCGTCAAACATTTTAGTTGACACAAAATTTTAGTAGACAATACTAATCAAAATCACAAAATGTTTGTGGTCAAAGGAATGAAACAAACTAAATTGAAAATCCTACGACGAAATTGCTGATACCACCCATACGTTGTTCAAAGACAAAGTTTAATCAAGAGTCGAATAGCACTGAAACCAATGCTTGATGATCCCGTCGAAGGAAAATTGAAGGATTATTTAGACAAGCACCACGGGAGATTTCCGGAATGGCTGTTTCTTACGAAAACATCAGAGTCCGAAGAATGCATCAATCAACTACTTTAATCACCTAGTAAGTTGGCACATTACTCCATGAAAAAAAATATAAAAAATAAATAAATAAACGAAAATCAGCTCGTATTGTAATATCTAAATATTTTCCTAAATTAGAAACATATTTTTATTTACTCCTGTAGAAATATGTTAATTCTAAATCTTTTCGACGTCATATTGCCTTGAAAGTCCAAGCATTGCATACATCTTACATCAGTCGTATATAGACGAAATGCTCAACATTTTCGAAGAAAGAAACGCGTTTTCTCTCTGTGAAAGAGGTATGCCCGGATATAACGATTAAGTGATTCGGTCTACCGTTGATTCAGTAGAATAGTAAAACTTTGCATTATGGTTAATAATGTTACATTCATTTAATTCATTATGGAATGTTAGGTAGTATTTTAACTGCGCTATTTAACAGTTCCGATCAATTAATTGCCATCTAATGTTTTTGGGACACTTTGAAATGTAGGGAATACACACTTTTAATTCGTAACCCATTTTGAAATTACGTTAATTAACCAATATTAATCACGCAGATACTGGACATACTATAAGTCTGAGGCACAGCCGATTTCATACTCAAAATTTAAACAAAAGGTACAAATATTACGAAGTAGGTTGATTGCATCATGTTGTTTTTACCTTTTTTTTACATATAACCCCCTGAAATAATTAGTTATACGGTATCATACAACTAAATTTTTTATTATTAACGTGTAACCATTCAATCATTCACTGGAATGATAAACAATAATATATGTATTCCTTACGTAACTACTACTACGGTGGGTCTTTCACAAACGATACTGCACACCAGCCTCGTAGTCTACGAATAAAATTCATTGACACACACTTTTATGAATGAGACGATTCATATCTTGATGGATATCTCACGAAGGAAGACGTGTTGGTAAAATATATTGCGGCAAGAACGAACATTATGTATTACAACACTTCCTCGAGAAATTACCTCAACACTGGAGAAAACTTTGTCATAATGTGACTTGGAACATCGGAGTGAGGTATTAATACATTCGAGCGAATTTCTGTGACGGAGTGTTATGTAAAGGAACAAACAAAGAGATAATTGTGGAGAAGCGAATTGTGATGCAGCTTCGCTTTCCCTTCTGGAGAGAGATGATATCTTTTCTCTTCGTTTCTTCACGTCGTCGGAGCAATAGCGACNAAAAAAAAAAAAAAAAATTAAAAAGTTTAGGACAGTGAGCGTTTAGACTTTCTACGCAATTTCGACACGTACTTAAGGAAAAACACTAGCGTAGATTGAATTAAATCTCTAAAACACCTGAAATCGGTATAAATAGAGTAATATTTTCTTACTGTGGGTCAACGCTAGAAAAACATACTTCACAAGCCATTTAAATGAAATAATTGCTATTATAATTGACGATTTAATACATGTGTCTTATGAAAAAGAAACATTTAATTTAAAACAAAAAAAAAACGCCATAAATGTGATGGAAGATTACTTTCATTTGTTGTAAATTTTTTGTAGAATTTTGACGTTACTTTTATATATAGGTCACCGGACATTTGAGAAAGATATTTTACTTTTTCCAAAGTGTAAAACATGAATCAAGAAACAAATGCGCTCGGCAACCATGGCTTTATATACATATTTCTTCCGTGTATCCTCCACGTGGAGAAGATATGTGATAACTTTCGGTCAGGTGCAAATGGCGTCGAACCGGGAATCGAACCCGGGACCTCTGTTTTGATCGCGGGGGTGTTAACCACTACGCCGACCGTTCGCCTTCCATGACTGTTTAGGTCTGGGTGGAAATGGTGCATAGTTGCGGAAGGCGAACGGGTGGTGTAGTGTTTTAATAGATAATTAGAATAAAAATGAAGAAAACAATTATACATCTCCGTGATTTGACAGACTTTGATTGAGGGCTGCTCCCACCTTTATGTGGTAAAAAAAAAATTTAAACACATGTTTTCCGCTGTGATTCAGACCATAACGTCTGCTCTTCCTCAATTCTGAGACTTGGATGAGGGAATTGAGAAGGAGAGATGTTGGGTTAGCGGGGAACTCGTGGTACCGACCCAGCATTTGTCTGGAGTAGGTGAGGAAACCCCCAGCTGAAAACCTGACATAGTTCGGCCGAGCAGGGTTTGAACGCGCGCTTTACCAATGTACGTGAATTTTACAAAAAAACATTGAAAAAACTCGTAATAAATGTTCAAATAATCTCGTCACCATTCATTATCATTTCTGTTTTTTCTCTAGCTTGTCCGAATCCGTTGTCACTGGTGAGTAAATATTATTATCGTGATAAATTGGACAATGATAATGAGAAATGATTGAAATTTAACAAATATAAGAGTTACTGTCGTGTTAGTAGGATATGATGAATATGATCATCTAAATATCCTTTCATTTATATTTCAAATAATAATAGTTCCGAACTTTTAACGCTAAATGACCGAAATAACAGATAAAGAGACTCCGCATGAAAAAATGTTATATTGGTCAAATCGATCTAAAGCCATGAAAATTAAATAAATATTTTGAAATATCATTATAAGAATTAAAAAGTAAATTTAAGAAACTATTGAGAAATTGTCAAAACGTATTTTTAATATAACAATGAGGCAGTTACCACGTATAAAAAAAAAAACGGGTGTGGCAAGAGTAGAAAATGTTTGTGAGCACTTGTATCCTAGTTACGCTAGACACCGGAGGACCATGAAACCAGCGTCCCGAACACATCTGATACATCGCCACGTATGAGGAACGATGTTAACGAAAGTCCGACCGCGCGAAGGTTGGTCTTGACACGAGCGAGCGAGCGAGCCAGCGGCAGATGTGTGAAACGCAGATGGCACCACTGGCAAAGGACCGACAATCGAGACCCGTTCCCTCCACAGCGACGACATAACGGACAGTTGAACGCGCACGAGACGCGTGGCATTTGTCTACCGGGGCGTGCGACTACAATGAGTAAAAGCAGGGGTAGGTGGGGTAGTATCAGGGTGTAGTGACAAGGACGGAAGAGAATATTGCAACTGTGGGAGGAAAGGGGATGATTCGGAGGTTATGACGCTGATTACAAGGAGTGAGGGATGGGATAACATGTGACAAATGGATATAAGCCACCACCACAAATTCGGAATGCAGCCAGTATCCCAGAGTTAGGTACGAGACAATCCTGGATACTGATTCACCTAAAGGTTCTTTGCACTATATTTTTGGTTCAATAAGCAAAAAATAATGAGATCATTAATAAAACGAAACAAAATAACTGTTTTTGTGAAAAATTATAATGAGACATGAATAGAGATACCAAAGATATTAATTGTTCTTACCCCAGTGAGTCAATCTATCCAAAAATTAACTTCACATTTCACGCACGGTCCAGATTTTGTTTCTGACCAAGAAATCCACCCATTTAAGAGAAAGGGAGAGGAGGATAATACCATAATTATCTATTTATTTCACACGGATGAACTTGAAAAACTCTGATCGAAATATGAAGATAAAAATGCGCGAAAGACCTTGGCGAATTTATGTCTAAATATCTTTTTTATGTTTACAAACAAACCGAGGTTCGAGAGGTTGCAACCAAATCTGTTAATGAGAGTTAATGCAAATGCTGTCTCATTTTTAAACTTGAAACTTAATTTATACTAATATCACAAAATAATCTGAATAGAAAACAACTCGTTAATAACTCTTTGGATGAATACTTTCATGACACGTGGCTCGAAATGAACAACATTAATTTAAAAATAGTCAAAAATATAAGGAAAATTATTCGTATTGTTGCTAAAATATTGAAGGAATAGGAAGGTAGAGAGTGTCAAGTGAAGAACGAGAAATTTATTAACAATAATTGATACAAACAAAAACATAATTTATGTTAAGGACACATACAAAACAATAATATAAAATAAAGAAATATCAGCAAAATATATTTTATCCCAACAATCATCAAGAACAATTTTAATGATAATTAATAGACTGTATTATAAAGTATAAAAATGTCCATTTGAATTGGCTAATCCTTTTAGTAATCGATGTCTGTGTTGGGGCACTAATCGAAGAACATTTATTTTCATCGGCAAGTGGAGATGAATAAGATAACTTTGTTACCTCCACTGTCCATGAAGATATGTTCCAACAATTAATTATATCCGATAATTGAAAGGTTGTGTTCAAAGCACCACATAAATGTTATTCTATATAATAATAATAAGTTCGTAAATCATGAATCATTCAAACGATTACATCATCATCACGATAAAAATAAAGGGAAAATGACGTAACAGAGATATGATAAGGATTGAGGTTTTGGAGGAAGTGGAGGGATGTAATCGAAGGTGGCAGGGATGCCACCCGCAAGTAACGAGGTGGTTGTGACGGAGTAAGGGGTGGTGGAAGAGGAGGGGAGGAGGAGGGGGGGAAGGCGAGGGCGTGCGGCAGATGAAGCCGTCGCCGCGTGACGGATCGGGCGCAGCGCACGCGAGCACTGCCGTCCGTGACAAATGACGCTCACGCCGCCCCTCTTCTCACCCTTCCGACGCTCGCGCGCTCTCTCGACCGCGCTGCTAACACTCACTCACTCGCTCATGTCGATAATAATGCCAAGGATTTACAGGTTTCTCTAGTACAGTATTCGCGGCGAAAGAGTAGTAATGAGGGAGCCACGTCAAAGTAGTAGGAGAACCAGCGTCGACTCTTCCTCTCGCTGTAGACACGTCGGCATTTTTCTCGGGTTCAGCAGAATCTTAGTGCGTTTACGTTTGAATGCCGCCCCCTACATCAACCTATTCGCAGAGCAAGCAGTAATAGATACGCTAACTTTGATGTACATGTGGCTTGATCTCTAACCTTTGGTCTCAAGTAAACTGACGTTAAGTTTTTTTCACCGTAGACTTGTCTGGGTGCCGCGGCATGTCGTCCGTAATGGGTGCAGCTACGCTAGGTAACCCCTCGCAGCAGATACGTGACTGCGCCGCGCTTTCGCTCCGTTGGTTACTTCCCCTTACTGTTCTTTCGTTACTAAACCCCCAAGGGAAAAAAAAAATCTTTCGTCACCAGGACTATACTCTAGGAGTGACGTAACTCGGGAAGTTGTGAACATTTGAACAAACACAATCTTGATGGGGAAAGCATGCAGTATTTTTTTTTTATGACTTGCTGGATTTATAAAGGCACACATGAACTATACAACTGTTACACTGCGTTGCCCCCACACCCATTGGAATTTTTTTGCGATTCATGAATCACGCAGTCACACTATACACTTCATAATATGTATTATCTTTCCAGCAATTTCGAAGAAATTTTTACAGGAATTTGTTGCAAAACTTCTTTCGTACCTCGCCCTCAAATGATTCGGATGACATCTCAGCACAGCAGAAATTTTCATCTTGAGTATCGGGCTTTTATTTGTTTTTGCGTTTATTATTATTTTGGGATTGATTTCAGCAAGGAATCAGTTTAGTGACATTTTGGAATGTAATAATTTGCTATTTTTTTACTGCAGTTATTCTTAGAGGCAGTTATCTTGGTGAATTAAGACAAATTATTTTGTTTTACCGGTCATAAAGAGAAGTGATAGACATCTTTCATGATTGTTTACAAGTCATTTAGATTTTATAATCGTTCATTCTTTATTTAGATAACCACTAAATTTCTGGTAGTTAAAATTACGCACTGTAATTCAACGATTCAGAAATACATTTAGAACGTGTGCGAGTTGGCAGTTTCACCTTGAGTTTATATAATTAAAGTTGGCATTATGCTTTTTACTTCCCAAGGACTCCATGTTGATTTTTGTGTCTCCACTGATTCGGACATAAACTTCACTATATGGAAAAAGTCACCATACTTTGCTTCCAGAAATTCAACTTAAGAGAAAAATACATGAACGGAAATGCACTGTATTCATTAGTTTATTTCGCATTAGTCGCAGTAAATTACTTTATTGTCCTCAATGTGGTCATACGCAGTTTGTAACAGCTCTCTTGACCGTAAACAATTTATTTATTGTCACTCTAACTGGCTTCATGTTGGTATAGAACCTGTAAGGGCGTTCACTTGCCAAGACAATCGAAATTGAATCCATTGCCAACCTCGGACCACAATCAATTCACTTCCTCTAGTGGCGCTGTTCTGTACTTCCTGCATCGAGAGTGTGGAACGAATACTTTGTGTCTTTGTTTGCTGTTTATTAACTTGTATTTCTTCAGAGCAAATACTCGCTTTTGTGAGTACTATTAATATTTATTTGGATATTACTTAAATTCTTTGTGACTACGCTTTTCCTGATCATTTCCTACCACGGTTTCCTTGAGTGTTTCAAGGATTTGTTTTGTAGGGGTTGGCAATTTCTTTAAGGACGCCATATTGAACAATTTTAGGTAAAGTATCGTGACTTTGCGTATAGTATTACCATTGTTTCATTCATTTGTCTTCCGTTTCTTTTACATTGATTGATTTAACGAGTATTTATAGATAGATAATAGAGAACGGAAAAACTATTCGTCATATGAGGCGGTAATGATAGGAAATGTTGCATACACCTAATCAATATACCAACACGTCGTATATTAATGAACATCTCAAATCCACAGCAATAGATAAAGAAGAAACAAATGTCTAGTCTTGAGAGTCTCTGTGCTAGAAGTAAAGTGACACATTCATTCAATATTCAACACTGGCTAAATGGTTATGGATAATATTAAGTGATTTCCTGCATAACATTCTTCTATGAAAATAACTTGTGGATTGTATTTCTCGCTATTATATTCAAATACAGAGTACTAAATAAAATGTTTGAAATGTATTACATTTTTTCATAAGAGTATTTCATTAATAGTTTTAGAGATATTGTTACTTTGTTGATTGTATGTGACTTGTTAATTGTAGTAGCTGGATGCAATTTGAAGAAAATCATTCAGAGACATTTACTGAACTAACGTAACATGAACTATTTCATTCCAATATTTTTCGTGCAGAATACATTCTGAAATCCGAATACAAAAAATTTTATAGTGTGTTTTATATAAAAATGTATTTAATACGGAGAGATTGTCTTTGAACTTCGATGATGTCAAGTCATTTTCCATGAATAGTAAAATAAGTGATTAAATATTCCTCAGTGAAAAAGTGTACCACATCTATAACTTTATCGTATATTCTGGGAAGCTATAATTCGGTTTAATGTCAATATGTAATCTCTTATTAATGTACTAAACCATCTACTTAGGTCATTAGTAACAATATATTCTCGTCTCCTTTTAAAACACGTATTTTTTACTTCACGTAAAACATCTTATTCACATATATTTTTTGTTTCAATATTTAAATGCATAATAAAATCTATATATCTTGACTGTTGTCTGAAGTTGTTTTGATGAGGACTGAGTATTAACTGACAGTTGTTTTTTTTTAATTTCTGTATTATTTCATGGGAATTCATTACATCCCTTCTCCATCTAGTATTTATTTAATTATATCCAAAATCCATTACGTGTACGGTTGATTGGGCAAAGGTATCTGTCAGCTACCGAATGAGTAACGTAGTTAAGGTTGGTAGGGGGCATCGGTGGTTCAGCTTCTGAAGGGTAATTAGACGCACACGCTTCCGAAGAAACTTCTGCAGGGAAAGAGCGCTGGTGCAGTCATATTCATCATTGGCTCCTGACTACCTTTCAGTACTCTGCAAACCTCTTGTGTCATTCATTACATGAGCAATTCCTCTACACACTACTGGCACTTGGGATTGCTCCGGCTTTAATCAGTTCTCGCCATTTTTGGCAACAGCAATCAAAGGTGGTGAATTCTTTTGTCCGCGGATGATTTTTTTCAATGTGTATTGTGAAACAGATTTCGGAGATATTGCCACCTTTCATACCATCCATGAATTAAACATACTAAACGTAACCTTCAACCTTCTAAACGTAATTAAGAATGTTACTATCACCTCTGATTAATTTCTTTTGAACGTCGGTACAATCATACATTCTAAAAATCGTGAAAAAGTACGAAACCTTTTTATCAATATTTTTTTTAGATTTCACATAATTCCACGATATTTGATAGGTTGTTTCACTTCTAAATTACAATCTATTCAACTATCATCTCCACCATTTCCCCAGTTTTCTATTTCCCCCTTTGTTCACTCCCTTGCTATAACTTTCATCATTCATCGTATCTCCTTTCTCCACTCCATCACATCAAGCTCTTCATTCCCTTCGTATATACATTCTTATTCTCTGTACATTGTATTACAGTAGATCCCCTCTTAACTGGCCTCGCATTAACCCGTCGATCCCGTTGAACAGTTTTTTTTCCCCCTATCTCTCTTCAATTCTCTCTATACTTGTAGGCTGTTTTTGAACGAAAATCGATATTTCATGGGAACCTCGGATTATCCGGTACAAAGACAAACAAGCCTCGGGTCTCGGGCTCTCCGACCACACAGGTTAGGGGGGGGGTTCTACTGTACTTTATATTATTACTCATTAGCTATCATAAACAAGGTCACTGTAGCCTCAGGCTGAGGGAGCGGGAATGACGTTAATTTTTTTTGTTATTATTAATGACGATTTTGACTGATTTTTATAACTAGGATTTATTTTGCAAATAATAAATTGATAACAGCACCTATTTGTTAAATAATTTTTTGTAGTATTTATTTTTATTTTAGAAATATTAAATACGCATTACGCTGATAGAAATTGAAGAGACGGCCCCTTGCTAGTTTTCCGGTGAATAAATTAGTTTACCGACCCCCCACCCCCACGTTGGCGTGTGTGTTCTAACTGCTTCTTTAGCAATAAGCATCTTTATTTCTTCTTCCATTACCATCGCATCCTTCTCTTTCCTCTCTCTCTTTCCTTGTGACCCTGTTTCCTTCACCACGCTTCTCCCATCACCTCTACCTCCTTCTCCGCCGTCATTGACTGCGTGAATGGATGAAGTAATCAGAGCGGTGGCAGCAGAGCCACTATCGATCACGGCGTTCGAAATAATCGATCTCGCCCGAGGACTCTGCGCCGTTACGCAGTAATGACTGCTGCCGCCACCCGGCGCGCGGCATGCAACTTCTCTCAACTATGACGACTGCCGGGAGAGCGCCTTCTGATTCCGAATTGAGACGTCCATTCAATCTGAAAAATCGAAGTTAATCAAAAAAATTCATTGATTCCACGTTTTATGTTCTTTCTTTATTTGCTATTGATCTACGAAACTCCAAACTGGACACATTATGTTAGCCGGGAACTAAATACTTGTTCAACAGTTACATGTCGTATTACATAATTTACAACGGTAAATCTCTTTTCAACAGACTATTTTTTTTTTCTTTCGAAAAAGCAGTTATAGAAACATCCTATTACAACGTGTAGGACACCAAATTAATCACATTAATAATAATAATAAACTTCAAATTATATTACGACAGGTCAATAATCACGGACCGTACAATTCATAACAACAGACCAGACATAGTGCTAAAAGATCAAGTAACAAAGACAATCTATGTGATAGACATAGCTGTGCCAAACACTCACAACCTTCAGAAAATTCAGGAAAAATATCATAAATACAGTGACCTTAAGGCAGAAATTCAAAGGATATGGAACATCGAGAGAGTTTACATAGTACCGGTAGTAATGTCCTCTAAGGGAGTCATCCCTATCTCCCTCCACAATAGTATTAGCATGTTAAAATTGCGTAAGACCATTTATGTACAACTTCAGAAAGCTGTTTTGCTCAACACATCAAGAATAGTGAGAAAATTTTTGGATCATCCAGAGTGAGTGTGCTTGATGTACCTCACTACGACCAGCAGAAAAGGCTGAGATACTAAACAGAATAAAATAATAATAATAATAATAATAATAATAATAATATACTTTGATATTTGTTGAAGGGAATACATAACGGAGGGACTATGAAAGGAAAAAGGTCTAACGCGCTTTCCCCCAGGATTCTTATTTTAGATACGTGTTCAAGGAGAAATTAATTATTTTATTCGCTTTTATTTGAATACAAAAACTCTTTTCAGAATTTTACGACAAAGCATCGTGAAATTTGAAACTCGTTTCTGAGAACGTCAGTGATAGCAACTCAAAGTAAAGAACAAAATAACGGGGCAAAACCATTGCAGAAAGAAGAGCGCCGATGCTTTCTCTGTCATCGCAGAATAATTCGTGTTGAAACAAATAAATTCTACGTCTTCCTGGAGAGTGAAGAAAAGTTTCCGGTCACTGAACGTACAAGGCACTGAGCAGAGAACTATTTTTATGTGAAATGATAAATTTAATCAGCGAGTGTTCAATATTATTGTCTTATAGCATCTCTTGACTCACCTGCGGTCTCAATATCACTCCATTCGGGGCTGCGCCCTTGCAAGCTCACCTGAGGAGGATACGGCCCAGCACAGAGCTTTGTCCAGACATGTTCCGATGTCGTATATGGAAAACGTAGAGGGTATCTTCCAGGTAAATTTAATGTATGTGCATCGAGGGTTTCATCAAATGCTTCAGTTTCAACGCTATCTCATTAAGTACTGTATGGTAATGTTGTTTTCCTCTTACGAATGATAAATATACTTTCGTTCATTTAACCACTTCTTGTAAATGAATTTCAAATTTCTTAAGTCTGTAGGACCAATGTGGATGGGAGTTTTGATTCCCACGACAATTACAGAAGGATACATTTTTATTCTATAATAAACGTCCAACATATGATTGTGATAAATAAATTATTACTTACAACCTATTTTGGATGATCACAATATAGTTTTAGGTTTTTTTAGTTTTACACGTTTTGAAACGAGATTAAAGTTGTCGAATTTTTTAAACAAATTGTAAAAAAATGCGTGTCTGAAATGATATTGAAGAATAAAAACACACACACACACACAAATGGATGTTGAATTTACGCACTGGGACATAAGAATTATCGAGTATCGACAACATAATTTTACGACATTTTTGAGTGATTTGCGGTTTTTGTGAACATATTTTGATTTAATATTTACGTTTAATATCGTATTCAATTATTCCGTTGCTACGTTAATTTTTCTTGTTTTAATTTGTTTACTTAACTACGAATCCAATCTCGAGTCGAAAAGTTGTGTAGCAGTAAAAGACTGTGATCGGTCAAAATATGTTTGTAAGTTTTAATTTATTTATTTATATAAATCAATATATAATATAATATATAATAAATAAGTGTGCATTCTTACTATAACATTAGTTACATAATAATTTTCCAAGTTCACATCGTCGTCGTCGTGTCACATATTTTCTTCTGGATCCCAAACTCCATCAAACAGAGCATCATCTGAAGACAAATGAGGAGCTCTAGCGCAGCAAATGAGATGACGCCTGTTCTGATCAGTTCTGTCGGGCGCATCGAAGGCTTTCTCCACGTCAATTGATGAGTGCCTTTGGGCGAAGGGTCCATCATTAGGAGAGAATGGTTAGCTTCGAAACCCTTTCTTCTAAAATGGAATGGTAGAAGTTCACTTGTTGGTCTTCCAATAACTGCATGGTCACTTAGTTGTTAGTTTCAAACCATTTAGGTTTTATTAAGATGTACAATCGATCTTCTTAAAAAAACCTTCAAATTTACTACAATTACTTTCAATGTTACTGTTACATCAATTCACCTCCAAAGTAAGTCCAAGTCTATTCAGGTTGTTTCAGGTATTTTTGAGTTTTTCTCTTCAAGTCTCTTGTATTAAAGCAATGGGTAGATGTAATGCGGAGGTTAAGCATTCATAATACGCAAAAATAGTACTTCTCGTCATCGATATTAGATGTTTGATAATTAGAGAAAAATATTGTGTCAAAATATTTAAGAATATTATAACAAAAATACGAAGAACTTCAATACTTTACGAATAAAATATTCAATACGCGTGAATAAATGCACCATCACCGATTTTCTAGTCTATGAGAGATCTTATGTTAGTGACAATTATTTCAGGTATGCTTCTTCGACTCCCCTTTTAACCATATTCTACGTGTAGTTCGTTAAAACTGATTTGATGAGTTTTGAAATTTTACAAATTATTTTTATCATGAAAATTTTTTATAGATAATATTCTAACTTACACTTTTATTAAGGATTTGACGTATTCGACGGAGGAGTAAATTCATTATTTCGCGTATTATAATTAATTACAGCTTTTCTTATATCGCGGAGGAGTACGAGCACTCATGGAAGAGCATGATTTGAATTTAAGAAGGTAACAATTTAAACAGAAAAATTAGAAGTGACGGAGAAGAGAGTACTTCAAATACGTAGGTAGCGTTGGGTGAATGCAGCCGAGTTAAACTTTAAAAGACATTATTTTCACTTCGATGACAATTTCTAATTCCTTGATTCATTAACCTTGCATCAATTACAGAAGCGTCTCCAGGGGGGTATCGAGGATCTACACACTCCACTCCC
>NNCF01126922.1:3493911-3576531 GCA_002313205.1 Laupala kohalensis | reverse complement strand
TTAAGGGCTCTAATGACCTTTGATGTTGACGAGCCCTAAAGCCCCACAAAAAAAAAAACAAAAAAAAAAACAACAACTTCAACATCGTCGAGAAAGTCGTTCACAGAGGAAAAATAACAATAATAAATTTTATTTTCAATAAAGCAGTTACAAACTGCACGTGAACACGTGGAGGACAATAATAATTTTCAACTCCAACTACAATTAACGTCCATTATATAAAAAAATTAAATAAATATTTCAAGACATACGAACTTTAACGGATGAATACCGTATCATACAATACTTCGTTAAAGGCCGTAAGTCTTGAATTACTTATTTAATTTTTTTCAACTTCTGTTGGCCTGGTACATATGTGACCGGAGTGCGTGTGTGTGTGTGTGTATGGTTTTGAAGTCCCAACCTTAGCTCCTAGCCCTGGCGATGGCGATGGTAATGGAGATTGCTACGGAGTGTCTCGGAAAGTCGGACATCCAGGAGGCCATATCGACGATGACGGCAGCGAGCGATATCTGTAATGTGATGGCGATGGAAGGAAGATGGGAAAAGGGAATGGAGGGGCAGAGCGAGAGCGGAGCGCTGACCGAGGTTTATGGTCCTCCGGGCCCTGGACCACCCACCACGGCGGCCGCCGTAACACTCGGCGTAGCGAATGCCCTTCGACACTCGGCTGCACAGTATTCCAGGGCACGCGCGATCTCTCGCACGGGAGTGTCTCCGAAGCAGCTTGCTTTCGCTCTTGCTACTTGCGTCTGACTGTTTCTTTTCTGATCAATTTCTTCGTTTTCTCTGCATTCGGTATGTCATCAACTTCCCATTCCCGTCGTTTTCGAATTTTCGAGGAATGTGAGAGTAAATGCTGGGATGGTACCTTTTTCGATGAAACTTCTCCCGTCTTCTCCACTATTCTCTAATTGTTATTCATTTATCTTGTCGTTAATATTTTCCATTGAGGAGGTCCCATTCTTTCATTCCTTCATATCAATATCCTTCACCCTTTCCCTATAATATTCCACTTATATACTTACTACCAATCATTATTTGAATCTAATCCTCCTCTATGATTCATTAAACTACTTTGTTCTAGTATTTCATTTCTTCAGTTTATACTCTGATATTTTTCATCTTTTATTCATTCTGAACAATTTCGGTACGAATATGCTTCCCAGAAAAGTAATAACTTTTTTTTTTTTGGCGGGGGGGAGGGTTTAGGGCTCGTAAGTAATAACTGTGTGAGAATAACACATATTAAGTTAACAAAGTCCGTGCATTGAATTATTATCACTTAAAAACACGGAACCCAGGAGGTTCCATGACACCCAGGAGGTTCAGTCACAAAATTAGAGTGAGAGAACTAAATGCCTTGCTTGAAAATTGTGAGTGTTAATATATAAGTAACATCGACTTTTCATTGTCAGCACCGTTCTTTTACCATTTGCTGGCAATTCGCCCACTGAAGAGCTAAAAAAAATAAATCTACAGCAGTGGTGTAGTGGGAGCGAGACCCTGCTCGGCCGAAATATGTGAGGTTTTCAGCTGGGGGGTTTCCCCACACCTGATCAAAGAAAAATGTCGGTACGGTGCCATAAGTTCCCCGGCAACCCAGCATCTCACCTTCCCAACTCCCTCACCCGCGCAACAGTTAGGTAGAAGAGCAGACCTCGTGGTCTGAACCTCGCCATAAGACAGAAAATATAATGCAAGGTTTTCTTACTTTCTCTGCTTGTATATCTTTAGTTGTCATACTCTGTGTTTACTGAATCAAATGCGAGAGCGATTCGTAAATAAAACATTTTTACACAATCTTCTTGAGAACCGTTGTCATTTCCAATCAGTGAAATGTACTAAATCAGAGTAACCGATTTGCTCATAAACCATATGGAAAAAACCTTGTTAATATTAGGGTTAACTTCGTATAACCGAACATTGTCTTATTCTTTTTAGAAGAATTTAATTGTTGTTTAATATTTAGACAATTTATTAAGCCCACCTACAAAGTCCACTAACTGCATGCATTGTCTAAAAATACTTATTATGCAATATGTAGGAGCAGAAAGTACATGTTTTGTAGCCTAGAATAATTTGTTGATAATAGTGCCATACTAACCGCATTTATACGACGTCATCAAGGTAGTATTGGTCGGATATGTAATATTGTACACAATTTCAGTAAATATGCATATGACCATGAATTACTTATATAAAAATACATACGGAGAAAACCCCACAGCTTTTCTAACGTGCATTTTATAATAGTTGTACGACTATTCTCTCTCACAATTCATATGTGCAGAAGATCGCCAATTTATTTATTTTTGGCTTTGTGAAAGTATTTGGCACGGTCATTCTTCGCTAATTTAAACATACAGATATTTTCAAGCCATTACTCTTGTAAAATTAGGTATAAATGCAGGTCGCAAAACTGTGAGAAATGTTAATAGATTTCTTATCGTATTTCCCTGTCCTTCAGTATATAATGTGCAGTTGTATACTATGTACATCAGTACAGTTGTTTATTATATATATAATATTAAATACTGGCTATGTAGCAAGGGATTCGCCTGATCAAGGGAATATTTCGAACATTTCTTACTGATTCGCTGATATTTGTATATTCGTGCCCATTGCAAACATGTTATCCACTCATGAATAAGTTCTGGGTCAAGGGCTTTCATAGGACACCCTTACGCCAGAAAAGGTAATCAGGAGAAGTAATCAATGAAATTATCTGAATTTTCAAAGGACTCTTCTCAAGAATTATAGCGACCAATGCAAAGTATAGTTAATGAATTACAATAACAGAAACAATTAAAATTGGCTGCTAAACAGTGGATGTGAATCTTCACTTTCATGACTGTTGTCTATGAAGGTTACTAAAGTGCCCGCCACAATTCAATTACGTTACGTGAGGCGGACAATCGTTTAATCTAAGTGACCGAATCGTAGAAGCGAAGTTATGTAAAGACTGTGAAAATCATGGTTTTCAAGTACACAACCTAAAAGTGAAATAAAAAACCAAAGAATTCAGAGGTCTTAACTATTCGCTTTGTTTATTAAGCACTCTGTGAAAAGTGTATTTACCATCAACCTGGATTTTCAAATAATTGGTAATTACGTAGTTACTGTGAGTATTTTGGTATTCTTCGTGGCACTTAATTTTGGAACTTCACAAAAGTGAAAATTTAATTCCAGAGAAGTAGAGAAATATGGAGACCAACAAATGAATTTAGAATATTATATAATAATTTCGGGAATCGCTGGGCAAAGTGAGCTAAAAAACCCAGACCTATTGATAGATGTTTTAATACTGTATGTGGAATAAAATATACCAATTCACAGTACCAATTCTTCTTTGAATATTGAAGTAATTTTTTGTATGTTTGTTTAATAATGGAAATACATATTTTAAAAATATTATATTTTATTTGTGAATTGTTTTAAAAATTTGAATACCCAGTAATGGTTGTTTTAAGTTTCTTTACAAATTCCGGGCAACGAATTTGCAACTTATATATAAAATTCAAAGTACAACATAAATCTATGGGATGTTCAGAGAATATCTTCGGTATAAACTCTTTGTAAAAGGAAATACAATCGATTTCTTGCATAGCTCGAGCTCAACAAAGAGCTCTAGTAACCTTATGGGACCATAGAGAGACAGTGAATCATGTAAAGGATAAATCAATGATTTATTACGAAGGATGAATGATGGATGTAGAACAAGAACATGGCAGATAGTCTAGTATTATGGCACTAAACTTGTGTCTTTGAGACTCAAAGGAATGGTTTATTACTGAAAGGTCTCTGTCCATCGGGGAGGTTCATGTAACAAGGAGAGTGTGACTAAACATGACCCAGGAGGTAGGAGCTACAATCGGTAAAATAAAGAGACATGATACCTCAGAACTACTGGGGTAAAGAAAAACTTTCGTAGCAATTATGAATGCGTACAACGAAAAAAAAAATTGGGGGGAGAATACGTGACACTGTTTGGGATTTTTTATTTTTTCTCGAATTATTGGCGCCTGAAAATAAAATAGAAATTAATTTATTTTAAATAAATTGCCGAAATAGACAACGCAGTTCAAGTTATACTCGCTAGGTATACGAATAGGAAATAAACAGGTCTAGTGCTATGCGTAGAGTTACTCGGTTGAAAATCTCCTTTAATATAATTAACTCCCACCGTACTACGGTTTCATCTTATTTATCGAGATTGTTAACCACTCTCGACATTATTAGTTCATTCTTTACTTAGCATAAGAAAATGAATGTTTCGATACTTCAATACCACATTTGGTGTATTGAAATTATTTTGCCCCACATTGGAGAGCCTTATAATTTTTGTTTTTTTAGAGATACGAATACGTAATAAGGGTTTCATTATAATACAGAAAAATATTGATAAATTCGTAAATATATCATATAAAACTACAAAACTTATTTTTAAACAAACTGTATTAAAATACAAAGGTCAAAAAAAGTCAGAGTCTTTCATAAATACTCATGTATCATTCGCTCTCAAAAAAAGTAAAATATCTCTCATAAATATCATCAATGCTACGATAAAAAAATTCTTTTACATCGTATGTTTATCATTATTATTTGTTATAATTTTATATCATATATTGACTGAATCGTTGCTTGACTTTGTACATTATTCTCTGAACTCCAGGTACTCATCGGTATTCCTCACGACACATGGATTGGAATTGAAAAAATGCTGCCTTACTTACTTCCGGAAAGAAAATTGTTTTTTTTTTACTCCACCTGATCGTCCGGAGTTTTTAATTGCATTTATCTAAAATAAATTTTCGTTAAAATCATTTAACGAGAAAAATTATCTTCGAAATTTCTCATACTACGAGGGGAAAAAATCTAGAATTAATCCAATGAACACAGAAACATCTGACTCATAAAGGGGAAAGAAAAAAAACTACAACAGGAACTGCATACTTAAGAGACACACTTCTGTTGTCTCTTCTTCTTTTTTGTCGTAACAGTTTCAAGCACATTTCAAACTCCTTATCGACTCGCTACAAGCGACGCTAGGGTCAGTTCGCTACTGGCAAACGGACATTGTGACCACTCATCAGTTTATCGCCGGACGATATATTTTGCGCTACTTCCGGTGCTAACGGTGTCTCTTACCATTTTATAGCGTCGTAATATTCACAGATGTCTAAGTCCTTTATATTTTCTCCGTTGGAGGATTTCTTTTTGCATGGTAATAGCTCTCTTTTCCCTTACTGAAGTAGCCACTGTTTAAAATGACAAAGGATCTCTCCCACAACCATAACGAGGTTGAACCAGTTGACATAGAAATTATTTTAAGGGATTGTTGTTTTACATAATTAATACAAATTATTATTCGTTTATTTATAACATTTGGTAGTATTTAAAATTGGCACGGTGAAATGTCGAAAGATCAGACTCTAAAATGGTACAGAATTAACAAAATTTGTTAACAAAATACCATACGTTGAATATTATTAACAATTTTGTTTTAAAATCAATGTACAAAAGATTGCAGTGTTATCTAACATAGGTCAGTGGTTAACCAATCACCTACACTAAATAAGTGTGTTCCATGTAATCCTCTGATTTGGTATGAATTGGGAATCATGTACCACTCTTGAGAATCTGAAACATAGTTTGGAAATCTTCTAAATGCGTTTTTATTTCTGTTTTGACATCTGATTTATTTCCCCAATCTTAGTAGTGAAATGGATGCTGTTAATATCACAAAATGTATCTAAGTTCGTAGAACATGCCTCACTGCGAACATTTCCATGCAGACAACAAAAACAATATTCAGTTTTGGAGAGAAGACTTTCCGGGTCTGTTTTTAAACTAACCATAATGTTAAATTTGTTCCAATTAACATTTTTATATCTCAGTTTCGTATCATTCCAAGAGAATACAAGACAATTAGTGTTTCGAACCTCCACATGTTAGACACGACTATTGTAATTCATGAACTTCTACCCGATTAATTCGCATAGGTGTAAATTCTCTTTCTTTTCTCATGACTTAAACGACCTATCACACGGAAGACATACTGCCTCTGACAGAATTATTATTGGAAAACTCTTTCTCCGCCGCATAGTGGCCACATTCAGTGCTGAGTTCAGGTGATTTGTGGCGAGAGCATCTTAAATGCAATGCATCATCTTCAATGAAAACTATCCACACCTCACCATCTCTTTTTTTATATCACGAGATAAGTTATTTCAACCACATTATCAAGTATTACTCATTCAAAAAAAACAAAAAAACTTGACGTTCTATTTTCTAGAAATACAATTCAAAATATTCCTGTGTACTCTTGTTGTACAACGAGTTCAGAGGTTGAGAAATGCATTTGAAACGTTTTTGAATTACAGTTTTCTTATGAGTTTGAGGTTTATATTGTTTAATAAATAATTATAAAACTTACGACCTTTTACGGACGAATAATATTTTAATTTTTTGTTTCTATTGTTGAATTTGGCATAATGCTCTTTACTTCACTTTTACATACTGTAGTTTTGCCATCGTTTCTTTAATTTATCTTCCGTTTCTTTTGCGTCGTTCACTTCACGACTTCGTATAGATAGATAATAGAGAATGGGGAGACGGTTCTCCTAAGAATTATTATGAATCACTCAAAATAATATGAACAATTATCGGATATTAATAAACAACACAAATCCATATCAATAGATAAGGAGAATTGCCACTTGTGAATTGCCTCTGTCCCAGAAATAAAGAAGCAGATTTAAGAAAAAACAATTCTCGTAATGAATATATAAAAAAGGTTAGTAATTTCTGAAATACGGAGATGTACTTTTCCACAGCTAATACATGTACAACAGACACCTTTTTGTATTATGAGTTAGAACAACCCCTCAAATATTCAAAACCCTGCGCCCTCGTAAGAGGGTGAAAGATATAGTCGAGCGCTCCACCAAGTGGACTGTTTCATTCTCCACCGATCGAATATTTGGGTCTCACAAATCGCCCCAAAGCAATAAAAAGAAAACGAGATAGGACTTGTGAGTCGTTAATAATCCGAATTTCGACAACTCTTCGTCAGGGACCGTTTTATGTCGTCGCCGTTGCCGCTGCAGTGTTCACGCCATCTGCCGAACGGAAGCGATTAGACTATCGACCGGAGACGTGCGATCGCTATCTCGACGGCGCGGCGGCGGGCGATCAAGGGTCGCGGAAGGGCGACAGATGGGCGTAGGGCGGCGGTGGGCGGTGGGCGGACGTCGCGCTCCACCACCCGGCCCTTCGCAGCTGCCCTACGCCTTCTATTCACGCTCATTACCCATGCGGACGAATACGCTCGGATTGACATGATATGCCCTTTCGCCCTTCGCTTGTCTTTGAGGGCTAACGAACACTAATAACCAATGAACAAGATCAATGCGTCACAACACGAAATTGCTTATGAGTTTTGATGTAAATTTCGTTAGGAAATTGGAGTTGAAAAATTCTTCCGTTTGGGTAATATATTTATTAACTAGGTCGACATTTCGACACTGAAAGATACCTTCCTCAGGGCACCGAAATATATGATCCTCGACAAAATTTCATCTAACTATTTTATCTCCATCACCATTTACAACAACAGAAACACAAACTATCATTTTATCACCGAACATCAGCTAACAAGGAGAGATGACGTTCACTGTCGAAACGTCGGCATAACTAATAAATAAATCGCCTATACGAAACAATTCTTTTTTACATTTCATCGTAATGGAAAATAACATCCCGGTCATTAAAAAATATTTAATATTTCGTAATAGAAGTATTTAAAAAACAATGAATATTCCTATTGAATAACTTGTATATGTAATTTTTTGCTTAAAATTACAAACATATTGACATTCTATTAGTATTATAACTCGCAGCTAACTTTTTATCTTATCTAGGAACTTTTGCTGAAATTTTTGAATCCGCCTCTGCCTTAGGGCCCTTGATCGGAATTGATGGGATGGTCCCTTGCTTGCTTCCGGAGAGTAAATTAGTTTTTTTCCCCTCCACGTGGTCATACGCAGTTTGTACTGTTTTTTTTGACAATAAATTTAAATTTAATAATCTCCATATCAATGCATTGGTTATTATCCTTGACCATAAATATAAAAGTATTTTCTCAAATTTCTTCTTTTACGGACCTTGGATTATTAAAACCAATTCTTTTAGTTCGGTCGGAAACAGACTATTTTCCGTTACACCTCGGAAATATCTTGAAAATAATTATCTCGTTTTTATTAAAATTCATTACATCCTTTACCGAAAATTGTAGTTGTTAACTACTTAACAGGCAAAATTTTTGTATATTCTGTAATTCAATGTAGCAAAATACGTTCCACGCAGTGACAGTCGGAAAATGCGAAAAANTATAAGAGACAGACCCAGACGATGACGAGCCCTAAAACCCCAGAAAAAGAAGAAGAAAAAAAAATGAAGGAAGATATCAGACGAATGAAGATGTAATTGCGACTGGACTTAAGAAAACCATGTTGGAATGAAAATTCGACCATCGAAATGGTGTTGAATGCCATGGCACGTACCACTGACTCCGCCCTGACTCCCCGCGACGCATCCCGCGTGACCACCGACGACGAAACAATCACGCTTTCTGGACTTCTCTTAATGGGGTATTACACAAACGCTGTAAACTTCATGTACATCTATAGCACGAATCTGCACTCATTCCAAGCTTTGGTGATCATTCCAGATTTGCCTCGGTGACTCCATAAGATTATATCTCGCGAGTTGAAATTCAGCATTTCTTATCTTTTCATTTATATAAGAGAGATATTTGCTTTCAAGAACTTACTCGTAAATCTCAGTTGGAGACTATCATCAAATTAAATTCTCGTAATGTGCTTAGACTTATGTTTTCCCAGCAAGGCGTATCTTAATTTTTATCAAATTATTAGTTGTATACAAAAACCATGTTATGATGATGCTGTACTATATATGTATCACCCGTCGATGTCGCAAACCACTGACCAAATGTTGCGATTGAAATATTTTTTTTGTCTGTAAAAGGTCATTTGAGTTAATAATCCAATAATATTGTAATGACAGACGTAAACAACACATATCTTACTTTATATTTAGGTGCGTATAAAAATAACTATTATTATTCTGTACCAGCAGATAAATTGACGAATTTAGTACTTAAAATAAAATTAATTTGTATTTACCGACGTACCTTATACACATATTAAATTCTATTCAACCATCTACATCGTCCCATTCGTACTCCTTCCATTATATCCATCCATACCTCGAATTACGAAACGCGCACACAACCGTCACTTGGTAGACTCAGTAGTATATTAAATTATACATATAATAAATATACATATATATTAAATTCTACCAATATATGGATATAATGGAAGGCGAACAAATGGGGTGATTTAGGTGGTTGAATTGAATTTAATATATGTATAAGGTACGTAATGTTAAGATTTTTTTGCATTAGTATGCACGTATTTTGACAATATTATGAACCATGTATTGTTTCACGCCCTCAGCCCTCAGGAAGAAAATAAAGTTTTCGAAACGTCGGCAAATACAAATTAATTTAATTTTAAGACCCAAATTCGTCACTTTTATCTTCTGGTATAATATTGGGGTCGATAAATACACATTGATTATTACATTATGGAAGAAAACGAAAAATACACTTCCCTAGTCACATGAGGGACAGCGAACATCATTGAACCCCCGATTCACTTGAAACACTAAAATGTAAATTTTATTTATAGAACCACCCCAGAATTTAATTTCCTTTTTTGTTTAATATGCCTGATACAAACTAATATATTCATATATAGTCTTATAAATTGGAGAATTTTCCTAGAGGTAGGTTTCATGGTAATTAGTTTACGCATTGGCAAATTAAATTAATTATTTTCTATAAATCATAGGGATCCGTGACTGGCGTCAGATGTGTCTTGGGTAACCGGAAATTGTCACGTAGAGGAATAAAGAGCCGATAATTCGACCATCTTGCTGGTCTCTTTCATTATCCGAATCACCAATTCTTTATACCACGACGCGGCGATTCTCAGATAGCCAAGGTATATTTCATATGAATTTATATTTTACTTACCATGTTTCATTGTTTTTTAATGAATATTTTTTGTATTTTTTTCTGTATGGAATTATATTCGCGTTGACTTAAGTCAAGTTATCAATTATTTACGAAACTAGGAAATATTCATCGAAGGAGTTCTCATTAATTAATTATTGGCAGTACTGATTTTTACTGTTTAACTTGGGCAATTATTTAAACTTGATAAGAAATATAGAATACCCTCTGACTCTTTCTTATTATGTTCTGTCACGTGATATCAAGTAGTATTTTCCGCATTTTATGTGTCAGATTTTTTTTTTATGTGAAGCTGATAAACGCGTAAGGGCATAAAAATTCAACGCCACTGGATAGAAAATGGTTCAAACTATCATTTGAAACATTGTTGGAGGTACTTAAACCTAGTCGTTGTGATGGATCTAATACCTAAAATCACAAATTTCGAGTCACGTTTTGTGATTCCGGAATCGTCGTTCTCACTGGCTCTGAAGATTGTATCTTCTTGGAGTGAATACTTTAATATCATAGAGGAGACATCTTTCTATTGAGGTACATTATCCAGGTACCTCTCACATAATGACAGGACGATGTAATAATTAACCAGTGCGGTGTCGGGTGCGACTAATACGCTCATACAGGCAGGAGAGAAATGGTAAAGGCGTGGAAGAGCCGTTCAGTTTTGAAGATAGGGGTTATTAGATTCGCCGAAAAATGTCATTACGCTTAAGAAGCACGAGATAACCTGCACCATGTTTTCCAGTGATAACTGGCATCAAATCCAACGTCCAACGGGAACGTTGTGAAGTACATCAACACAATAATATATTGAGATCCAAAAAAGACCATTACAATTCATTCTCCTAAAATTTAATCTACCACAGTTAAAATCATGTTTTCTGGAGAGTATTTGGATCACATATGCAAATATGAATTTAACGTCTCCCAAAAATACGTTGTAAAAATATTAAATTATTGCGAAGGATGTACAAAATATATTCCTTCAGGAATAAATAATGATATATCTGGAAAAAGACGTTTTCAATTTATGCGTCAAAGCTCTGAAATTTCGACTGAAAAATGTTTTGCAATTGCTTTTTTGACAATAAAGTTTATTTTATTTTTATTTTTAAATAAAAGAGTTGAAATAAAAGAAAAATTCATTGGAGGTTTATTATTAAAAAATACGATAGAATACTATACAAAAAAGAAATTTAAATTTTCGAAGGAAAAAGCTGGATTAGTTTCCAAAGGATTAGCTAAATTACTTTTTATTATGAAATTAGCTTAAAATTTGCATCGACGAAAATATTATTAGCTGTGTTTTGCTTATTTTTTATTTATTCTTCTTTCGTGTTCTTTGTTTTGTTTATCATATGATATTTGATTAACAATTGAATATGACCAACGTTCTAAAAAGGAATCTAATGGAAATCCAAGAACTTCTATTTACGCACAAAATTCAAACCCTGATGCAGGTGAAGTCGCGGAAGATTTCTATCTGGTAACTTCAACGCACGGATAGACAGCGAACTCAATAGACACGAGAAAAGCAGTTTTCCAACGTCTATCACTAGAAATGGTGAAAATGGCCGAGATGATGATAATGATAGGAAGAGGGGGAGGTAATGGCTCCCTCGGGGATGATGATGGCGGTGACTGTCGCGGTGACTGCGACCCGCGACAGACGTTAAGAAGCCCATTACCTGCTTCCCACTCATTAACTACGTAAACCCTTTTCCCCGCAACAACTGCAGTTTCTTCCAGAGGAAAGACAGCACGGAACATGAATCGAGTCACGGTACCATTTGTAGCGTCACTGACATCTAGGTAATAAACGATATATAATATCGATAATATCAGCAATCGTCTGGGGAGACCAAAGAGAAATATCCAATACAGCACTTCATTACGGAGATGTGTTTTCCAAAACATCATTCACCCAATTTTTGATATCAGATTATTTAATTTAATGTATACAAACGTGTTTAAAATATGTGAAAAAAAGTTTGTTCGAAGTTATCAAAATATTTGAAAACATCTTTCAATCTTCCAAAATATTATTATAAATACAGACACGTTAAGTTACTTCTTAAGAATTTGTATGTATTGAAATTTCCGTGATCATTATCTATCCCATACTGTACGAACATTTTAAACACATATACTCGTATACAAATGTAGAGCAATCAAAAGTTACTCAATCAGGCTCCATATCAATTTAATGGTCCCTAGCAATGGGGACCATTATCCTGGCCCGGGGTTTTCTCCGTTTTTACTTCGGGTAGAGGCGGATTTCTTATACAGGTTCTCTAGGCTTTGTCTAAGGGCGTGTTTTATTGTAACAATAAATCGTGAATTTAGTGTTATTTCAATTCTTATGATTTTTAAACACTATACTCAGAATAATCGATAGTTCGATAATAACTTGTACATGTAAATTTACAAACATATTTGCGTTAAATTACAAACATATTGATATTATATATGTATTATAACTCGCAGCTAACTTTTTATCTTATCTAGGAACTTTTGCTGAAATTTTTGAATTCGCCTGTGCCTTAGGACCCTTGATAGGAATTGATGGGATGGTCCCTTGCTTGCTTCCAGAGAGTAAATTAGTTTATTGTCCTCCACGTGGTCATACGCAGTTTGTACTGTTTTTTGACAATAAATAAATAAATATAAAAAAAAATAAAAAAAGTAAATTTCAACCTGATAGCCTATCAGTGCCTCGAAATCCATTCAAATATCTTTAGGATATCCTATTCAAACAATCAAAGGGCAATTATACTCGACATGTATCTTATGATTTAATAGTTCTTTTAAGATTCGAGTAATTAAAAAATTAATTACTCGAATTTTGTAAATGAATACCTTATTGCAAAGCAACATATTACTCATGCTATGATATTATTGGTTTTAATTTTCTTTACATCAATGTAAAATCAATTAATATGTCAATTCAAATTGAGACGTCACAATAACAGTTTCTTTGAAGAATGGTTGTAAATTTACGCAACGGAATTTTCCTTTGGATTAAAAGTATTACTTTTGTAAAAGACACGAAAGGTGATACAACTTGTTTTGTTCTTTTTATTTCTGTACATTTCCAGAGGTCTTAAGTAGAATTCCAGCTTTAGGTTAATTTTTTAAGGTCAAACTCCTCTTCATGTTTCTCTTCGGATACACTGAGACAGAATAAGCACAAGTACATATAACGCGTTGCTCGTTATCGGTTATCGTATACACATAGCAAGAATTAGCGGATCGGATGGTATATAATAAACTAATACTTAAGAATGTACATATTTCTTCCGTGTACCCTACACGTGGAGAAAATAGGTGATAACTTTCGGTCAAGTGAAAAAGGCGACGAGCCGCGAATCGAACCCGGGACTAATGCTAATACGCAGAAGAAGAAGTTAATTCCGTTTTTTCACAGCATTTATGAATTATAAATTTCTGGAAAATTCCCAATTAGACGCAATAAATCTTTAAGAACTTAGGCAAAATATAATTAACTTTTTACACAGATAAAACTTCCTAGTCATCTTCAAAATATATTTTTAAAGACAGAGATTAATGGACGCGAAGTCATGACGTCGCGAGCTGCTTGGAAATATTCTAAGAACTACTGTGCTCAAAATTTTGCTTTGATGAATAGATGTTTTTTCAGCGAATAAATCTTTGGATGAATAAGACACTGCATCTTACTTCCTGAATATATCCAACTCTCAGAGATTTCAAAAATAAAATTCAAATAAGGATATTGTTGCTTTTAGGTCAAGAAAAAACTTCTTTTTTTTCATATTTCTACACTACAAAAATCATAGTTAATATATTTACAATACAAAAATGTTGGTAACAATGTTGCGTCACTAATATGCGTAGTGGGAGGTGGTTACTTTAACTATCTAGACCTGAGTTAGATCAGGTATTGCTTGTTGCTTGTAAGGATGTGGGTAGATGTGAAGAAGTTTAGTACAATGGTTTTGGAGTAGGATGTTTGCAGGATTGGTTTTGCGAGTGGTACGGGATGATATGAATGGGATATGAAATAAGATGATATTTTTGTTGCCGGGGTGTTCTGTAGTTTATTGTATAAATTAATCATGAAAAAATCCTTTGTTAATGATAATGTGGCCCTGAAGTAGACAAAAAAAAATAATTTCGAAACGTTGGCGTAACAACAAAAATGACTTACTTGGCGTACACGGATGAATTGCCTTATTTGTGTGATATGGAGACTGAAAATATCATCAACGGAAATAGAATTGTTTTTCAAAGAATAAAATGTAACCAAATACATTAACCATGCTCGAAAATTAAAAGACAGAATTTTATATTTTAATGGGCTTTATCCACTATCTCGACTTATCTTCTCGAACTCACGTGGCTCATTTTAAGAATCGAGTCATTTAAAATAAATAAAAATAGCGAAGACGATAACTTGGACCTTTCGCACATGAATTTGAGTCCAAGTCACATTCATTCCTTTTTCCGTACGCTTGCTGCCCTTCATGTGTTCCCACGCGCTCTTCTCGCATGTTGTCTTCCATCACTCCGCGCCAAGATGTCACTGATAGATCGGATTTTTCCTCGACCAACTCACGAAACGGTTTTCTACTAAAAACCGGTTTGCCCCTTTTCACTCGAACCGACTAATGGTACGCAATTAAGAAGGATAAGAAATGTTAACAATGTGATACACTTTGTAGTACTGAGAAAAACAGTCTCAATTATTTAATGGTCTTTTTTTGTGTGTGTTTTTGTGAGCATTGTGTTATTACTCTGGGTGTTGCGTGACAAGAGTAGTTCATTGGTCACAATCCATCGGAACAAAAACACAATAAGAAGGAATTTCGTGGTACGGTTTACGTCCTAAGACAAACCAATTTCATAGGAATTACGGACAAGTATGTTGAGTTATTGAGTTTAGTTATGTGCACGGAACGTTTAAGAGAGAATTTTTACAATGACTTTTAAGTTGCTCAAAAGTAGTAAATAAAATTGGAGTAAGTGTAACATTCCCATAAGTAAAGACATTCCTAAATAAAAATTCACTTTGTCCTTTTTCCGATTTTAAAATCAAAAAGTAAAGCTGATTATATTATGAAAATGGTATGTTATACCAAAAGCTGACGTAAATAATAATTCATGAAACCAGGAGCTAGTACCCGCATGAAAATGGATTCTATAGAGTCTAAATACTTGATATCTCAAGCCCTTTAATTTCATTTCGTCTCATTTTATTCTTCTTCTTCTTCTTCTNCTCTTCTTCTTCTTCTTCTCACTCTTCTTCTTCTTCTCACTCTTCTTCTTCTTCTTCTTCTCACTCTTCTTTTTACTCTTCTTCTTCTTACTCTTCTTCTTCTTCTCACTCTTCTTCTTCTTCTTCTTCTCACTCTTCTTTTTACTCTTCTTCTTCTTACTCTTCTTCTTCTTACTCTTCTTCTTCTTACTCCTCGTTTTCTTCAAAATCGCTGCAAATGTTGTGCTCTATTATCGGTTGCATTCTCAATTTCATAGTCACCAAATTTTACTTTCTTTACTTTTTGCTGATTTGATGTGTTCATTTTTTTGTCGAAGTAATCAGTAATTCAGATTTATCGGATTCTTGTTGAAGGGTTTTAAATGTATCTCTTAATTCAACCCCTGTCATAGCAACTATGAGATTGTCATCTACATAAGCACAAACTCATATATCACGACAGTCTCATTATCTGTTACATGTAATTGACCTCATATAGCACGCAAAAAGAAGGATGTTTGCATTTTATTTGTTAAAGAAAAATTTAAAGTAACTCAAATACCTACTTATCACTTTCTTGATTTTCAGAAGTAAAAAAAGACATGATTAGGAGGGTTATGATTTTTAGGACACAAATACATACGAATAAAGGAAACAACAAGGTTCTAAAGATACGGTAAAAAGGGCTCAAAAAGATGCTATTTTTCTCGTATTCTAGTTTATTGAGTAACAAGCAAGTATATCAAATCATCACTTATTCGAAGAAGGAGAGTTCTAACAATTGGGAAGTTCTATCCNTGCTATTTTTCTCGTATTCTAGTTTATTGAGTAACAAGCAAGTATATCAAATCATCACTTATTCGAAGAAGGAGAGTTCTAACAATTGAGAAGTTCTATTCTCCATGAAGTCTATGGACACACCTTAGTTTTAGAATAGTTTGACATTTAAGTCCAGACATATATTCCGTATTCATTGAAGCTATACATAAATGGATTGCTACTCACACGTCATATCTATTAAATAGGATGAAATGCGCATTAAAGGATTATTAAATTACTGCAATACAAGACAAAATAGTGGATTATTGCACATATTGGGGAAAAGGAGATTCAGTTATTATAGAAGGGGAAAAGGTGCTTAATAGTGTTCCTTTTCTCACCAAGAGACACAACTTCACTCTGTGGTAAGTTTGTGAAGACCCTCGGAGAAAAGATGTGCACCTAAACTCTCAACCTTATTGATTAGTAACAGGATCGTAGGATGTCCATCTACGAATTATTCACAGCCATCCATCGCGTTTCCACCGACCTAGGACTTATTGCAACTCGAAATGATGCAAAATCTAAAATTTTCCCTCAAATTTTGTTGGAATATAATATCGTCTGTCGGGGACACAAAACTAACCAGTTTCCTCCATCCTGATTTGGCTTCCCACAAGGACAATGTTAAAGTCGAACAGACAAGATATTACCAATTAGCACGAATTATATTTTCAATTCTTTCTCGATTAACATAATTTTTATATGAACTAAATGACTTGAATTTTATTTATAATCTGTTTTCCACGTATTTCCACAAAAATTTTCGAATACTAACATGTCAAGACTTCAAATGAAACAGAAAAACACGAAAATCTCTCAACAGATACCAACCGTCATCGCTCCGATGCTTTTTATGTCTTTCACTCGTCCACTTCCTGTGGAGCACTTACGAAAAGAACGACCACCAACCTCCCGCTCCTGCACTTCTTCCTTTCTTTTTTTTCACAAAAATTTATCTTTTACGTGACAGTTCCGCAGTTGTGACTGAACTAATTACTCATTATAAAGTTACGGAGATGAGCAATGAAGAAGAGGAGAGGGAACGGACGGGGTGGAGAGTGGGAATGCGATGGAGAACACACGGGGATCAAGGAGAAGACAAAGGAAGGAATATTAATTGTTTGTCACCGCGCCGCCGCCAGCGCCACCGTCGCAGTCGCCATGCTGCACGGAAGTGTTAGTCGCTATCGCGCAGGGAGCATCTCTAGTGTGAGAGGACGGCGGAGGTTGTGGTGGTGGTGAAGTGCATTTTTTCTCAGTCTCTATCGTTGAGTTCGCGTTTGCGACGATTATTATTGTTATTACGTATCGCCTGAGCGGAACGAGTTAAGGTCGTGATGGTGGAAATGCGATGGTTTGGTCTGCTGTAGACGAGAGAGGAGATAATGTTGGGACACGATCAACGAAGGGTAATTGACGGGAATGGAAAAGGTGATGTTGTAGATTAGTTGGAATATAATATCGTCTGTCGGGGACACAAAACTAACCAGTTTCCTCCATCCTGATTTGGCTTCCCACAAGGACAATGTTAAAGTCGAACAGACAAGATATTACCAATTAGCACGAATTATATTTTCAATTCTTTCTCGATTAACATAATTTTTATATGAACTAAATGACTTGATTTTATTTCAAATCTATGAGTTAATACGAATTATTATTTTTTTAACTTTCAGTGACACATCACTTGGAATTGCGTATTTGTGTGTTTGCCCAAATATGACTAAGCGTACAAGAGTTGTTGGTCTGTATTTGCTGTATTTGATCGATTGTGGCAAATACACAAACACCTGCATGCGTCCTCTTCTCGACTTTTAGTCACACATGAAAGGACTCAAATATGGCAAGTATTTGTCGTTGACAGTCTACTTTTGGTTCGAGTTCGTTTGCTCAGAAGCGTTCGCGATCGAGACTTGATGGTAATCTAGTTCATTAATTATACCTTTTATTTTTTTATTTTATAATTTTAGTTTCTGTAATAATGGAAAACATTTTTATGTACTGGAATACTGAAACAATTTTATATTTTCTAGAATAAATCATATGCATACTTCCCTTTCAGCGCATTAATTGTCAATATCCACCTGTACCTTCTTTACCGCGTTCTTTTCGTAATTCCATATTTATGCAACATGTATTGATAACACGAATTAAAGTAAAAATCCGCTACTCCCTCTGCCAAAACGTCCATCATTGTTATAGGCAAACATATGTGGCATCATTGAATTATTTGCGAATATTATACCAAATATGTCGATATCCCTACAGAAATAAGCTATGCCAAGTATAAAGTACCTCCATTCCATGCAACTTCTGGTGGTTTGTCGTTGTCTTTCTTGAGAACTACTCGATAAACTCCTCGATACTCTACCAGAAAACTGTTCTTAACTGACTGATCAACCGCGGTTGGTAGAAATTATTTACAACATCCTATTCTTCCAGCTCTAACAATGTATAGAAATTCAACGTGGTACGTTTATTCCAACCCATATGCGAAGTATGTACTTGTGTCGCAATAACACTGATACAAGAGTTAGAACAAAAATAAAATTTAGACCCATTATAAAAAATAAATTTATTGTCAGAAAATCAACTATAAACTGCGACAACTGCGATTTTACATTGATGTAAAGAAAATTAATACCATAGTACGAATAATATCATAGCATGAGTAATAAATATGTTGCTTTGCAATAAGGTATTCATTTTTTTCAAAATAATATTATTTTTTTAATTACTCGAATCGTAAAAGAACTATTAAATCATAAGATACATGTCGAGTATAATTGCCCTTTGATTGTTCGAATAGGATATCCTAAAGATATTTGAATGCATTTCGAGGCACTGATAGGCTATCAGGTTGAAATTTATTTTTTATATTTATTTATTGTCAAAAAACAGTACAAACTGCGTATGACCACGTGGAGGACAATAAACTAATTTAGTCTCCGGAAGCACGCAAGGGACCATCGCATCAATTCCGATCAAGGGCCCTAAGGCAGAGGCGGATTCAAAAATTTCAGCACACTCTCAAGATTAGAATAAAAATAGTTCGGTGCGTGTTGTAATATAAACAAAATACCAAAAAATTGGGTTTCAAAAAATACAAAAAAATATATATTTCACTGTACATATTGTTATAAACTATAGATTATTCGTCAAATATTGTTTATAAATCGTAAATAATTAAATAACTCTAAATTCGAGATTTATTATTTGAATAGATACCGCCCCTGGGCAAGAAGCTTGAGAACCTGTATAAAAAATCCCCCTCTGACCGAATGAAAATTGTAGAAAAACAGGGGAAATTATTTAGAACATCATATTCTTACAGCTCTAAAAATATGTTGTTGTTTTTCACTCCTAATCCGAAGTGTCTACTTGTATCGGAATAACACTGATGCAAGAGTTAGAAAAAATAAAATCATAATTAGACCCTTCATTTCCCGCATAATATTTAAGCAGCAAAAATGCAGCAACCTGTTGTGAGGGTGAACACAGTGCGTAGTTCTTGGTGCCGCTGGTACAAAAGATTCATGTCAGCCGCGAGTTTAAATATTTTTTTCAAAAAGACGAACATTGAAAATGTTGTAACATAGATATTTCAAATGCACTGACATCCACGTAATCGTAACCAATTCATTACTTTGAAGAAAATTTTTTAATGGGTCATTACAAATTCGAAAACTAACATTATTTGTTTACTATAATATTTGTAATAATGCTTACAAAATTAATTTGATCAATGAGAAATTATAAAACATCATTTGTGTTTTAAGATCAATCATTTCTACGATTACATTACATCCCCTTGTGAGAGAAAGTTAAATAAGCCGTCCAAATATTCCATGTTCTCTATTTATATTCATCATATGCACATTTTCAATACCTCCGCTCATATTCATTCGTCCAGAAAGAACAGAATAATTCATATCCTACCCTAAACACACGAATACCACTCTAATTTCATTCGCAGTGTCTGATGAGTTGCCACTTTCCATCCCCCACATTATTTCCATTTAAATGGTCATTTCAATTGCAATGGATTCTGGGAAGTGCTAATCACTCTCATTGACTCTCATTGTACTTGCACTTCGCCTTATACACGAGAGAGTCCCGTGACTCAGGGTCACTTCCGCTATCAAGAACCGGAACGACCACAATCGTTCACCGGCCAAGATGAATCACGCCTTTGTCATGACCGAACTTCCGTTGAACCAAACCTTAGCGTCTGGTCACTCCATTTTTCAAGCACGTATTATTGATTCGGTCTGCTACAACACTTCTTTGTAACCGTGGTGGTGGATTTCGAAGCAAAACCGTAATAGAGTTGTCTCGGATTGAAAATAAATGTAAAACTGGGGCATTAACTCGGATAAATTTTTAGGGATGAAATGTGAAATTAAAAGTTTGACATTACTATCAACAGGTGTAAAAAGTAATGTATGTCCTTCGCAGAAAATCTATTAGACAATGATTCAATACCCATAAATGCGGTAAAAATATTCATATACAATTTTTAATAATTAATGAACAGTAGGGAGTTAAACCATGTCATCATGAACTACTCACCATTTCGATATAAGTTGAGCACTGAAAAATACCGAGTAAAATCGTTTCCATACATCAAAAAACATATTCTTCTATCATTCTTACAGGGTCTCTGAATAAATGCTTTTGAAAGCAACAACAGAGTGAGATTGAATATATTGTATTCATTCATACACTCAGATCAATCTTCAACTGTGAGAAAGTCGAGATACTGTCAAGCACGTAGGCAACTCTGCCTAGGGGACCCAAACCTCTTATTAATTGTTATGAAAGTAATTGTTGCTATTTATGAAAACCATTTTAACTGAAAATATTGTTTATTTACCATGTTAAAAAATGAACCACATGAAATAAAACAATTGGTCAAAAATCACGATATAAGAAAAAATTAATTAAACTCTTTCGAATTAATTTTTGGAGAGAAGTTTGGGATCTTCCCAAAATAAGTTGCAGGTTATGGGTCTGGGTACTGTCGATGTATCTCAACCCATAAATATGGGGATAACTTAAATTAAAAATACTATAAATATAATAAATAATAAATAAATTTGTCAAAAAACAGTACAAACTGCGTATGACCACGTGGAGGACAATAAACTAATTTACTCTCCGGATGCAAGCAAGGGACCATCCCATCAATTCCGATCAAGGGCCCTAAGGCAGAGGCGGATTCAAAAATTTCATCAAAACTTCCTAGATAAGATGAAACGTTAGCTGGGAGTTATAATACTAATAGAATATGAATATGTTTGTAATTTAATATTTTATACATTTGTTATTAAATAAATAAATATTTTTAAAAAATTAATAAATAATACTAGACGAAATAATTGCGACCATCCATCATGACGTCAAAATTTCAACAATTCAACGCACCATGTCATCTTACAGAAGAAAATACCAGAAAATGTTCGAGAACCATCCCAATCGTCTCACGTTCCATGTCTTCGGCAACAACCTCAATACTTATACACTTAAAATGGAGCTTACGGTCCCAAGTCAAATCAGAGAGAAGTATTATTATAATGATTCGTAATGATGAAAAATCATAATTTACTTTATATCAGTTAATAGTAAAATATAAAACATATTCCGTAACTCGCTTGAAATGCACAGGAGCATGTAAAAACTTGGCGGCTGAGCGCAAGGGTTTGGTGATTTACGAATCACACCTTGGATAAAAGTGAAATAAATTTTTTCCCGGTGACGCGTAAATAAAAGTGATGTAAATAACACTACGCAAAATTATAACAAATCAAAGTAAACTTCCATCAATTCCGTGATTTAAAAACATGCTTTGACAATAAGTGTTTTCTCCAAAGAAAGCATTGTATTACACCTTTAAATATATCTACATTTAAAAGTCCGGCGAGGTATGTCTTTCAAGCTCAATCTCAAGAAGTACATGTTACCCTGTTTATTTATACCGATTTCAGATATTTTAGTAACATCTTGTAAGAAAATCAACTACAGAATGTCTCTTCCCTAAATTCACCTTGAGACCGAAGAGACCCAAGTATTTTGACGAGGTTGCAGACTGGTCACTTCAAACTCAGTCACATCCACTTGATGGAGAAGACGGACCCAAAGTCTCGTCCCCTGCGAGGAGGAACAGTGCGGACCGCACACCTCATCTTGCAGTGCCCTGAACTTAGAAATCAGAGATATTCCTTAAATATACCGAACGACATATATTTGAAACGCCCAGTCGATGCTACGATTTTTGAAATCACAACTTGACAAACTAATTTAAATCGGTTTTATTTTCAAATTTATTAATGTTTCATTAAATTATTGTTGTTGTTTTTTCAATATTTATTTTGTCTTATTGTTTGTTGTCAGTGATTTCTTCTCATTCAATGAAACAATTAATTTATCCATGTAACTGGAATGTTTCTTGTGGTCGCTGATGACCTGAGATGTTAAAAAGCGACATTAAATAAACATTTTTTTTAAATTAGTGGTTTAATTCTACCTACGCTTGTACTATATTAAAAGAAAAACACATTAACACTTCCATACCGCTCAAACGTGTTTCAAATTGGGAACTGGAATACCTTATGATTTTTCTTTTTCTTCTAATCTGTAATTATTGTATTTACTATGTAATAATATTTGCTAAATATTCACTGTGAGAGTGAGCAATAAATTATTATAAAAAATATGAGAGGTACCATACCTTAAAAAAATATTGGATACGTTAATGCTAATAATGAAGATTACTAATCCAGTAACAAGATGAGCTCGAAGCTTCCAGGAAGCGTTCGTCAACTCAAAGCGCATATTCACTCCTGTTCAGATAGCAGCACCATCTCAGATCCTCATCAGCAAGATGTGTTCTGGCGACATAACGACCACGCGGAAAACGATTTCTCTCTCTCTCTCTCTCTTTTCCTCTTACACAATGAACAATAAACAATGGATTAAAGCGAGACAGGACAAAGACAGAACAGTAATGCTCTACTATATAAACTTGTGAGAACAATCGACAACAGTAATTTTTGGGCTTTATGAAGAATAATAGATACGAACATCACATTTTTTTCCATCAACGAGAAAAAGGCATTCACACGGAAAGAATTCTCGTCTTTTTCCCATCCATATCTCCTTCTTCTGTCTGGTTTTTAAAGTACCTTGTGAATGCTATTTGCCAAGTTAGGAGGTCAGGAGTAGAAAAAGAAGACGGCGTATTGTGACCCAACAATGGCCTGTATTAAACTTTCTGTATATTTAAAATCCTGTTAGGAGAAAGGACGAACACGCCTTAACAGGTCGGATACGAAGCCAGTCTATGGGTGCCCACACTTCCCAGAAAAGTTTCATCAAATGTGAGTAGTATATTCTGGAAAGACATCACGTCATAACATACATACAGTAGACAATACCGACCTGAAATCACGGGATATATAGAAACGGACGTCTTTTATGAGGGAAACAAATAATTATATCCTGTATTCACTAAAAGCAGTCATTTTCTCATGAAAAGAAATCTTCGTTTTTCCCGATCCCTTGAATTAATAGTGTATTAGGGAATTCAGCTTATTATAGTATACGCTACATTACCCACGTAATAAGTAATACCAATACACGCAACTCAAAACAGTGATGTGGGAGGACAATGCGTGGATGTTCGAATGCATTGTTTGAGGGGTCTTGCAGTTTTCGGATTAAAGAGGAGACCGCGGGAATAAGAGTCAAGGGAAGTGACCCCGGTAATTGCAGTGCAATGTCATGATCACATGGGTATGCATTGAATTGGCAATTGACATGTGTTCACATCCAAGTAACTTAGCGGTATACGCATTAAGTTGTAGAGAAGAAGAAGAAGAAGTTAATGAAGAGTACACGGACTTGAAAATGGAGGCTATGTGAACAAACTAAAAATGAGTTGCTGAATTGCTCTTGAAAACTAAGTGATGATTCTCTTTATTGTTAATAATGTAAAGACTATAACTCAAAAAATCTAATTCATCATTTACCCCTTCACACACACACAATCTAACAGAGACGGGAGAAGGAAAGAAAAAAGAAGAAAAGTATTAAAAGGGATTAGCATAAGTAAATGAAAAAGGAAAAAATAAAAACACCGGAAATACGGAAGAAAAGGCAAAACGAGAAGCAGTTTTTTTAATGAATTTAGTCTCGAAAATTCTGTTGTTGGTCTCGAAACATCAGTAATCTATGAAAATCCCTGGCATTCTTCTTTTAAACATACTAAATTTCTAAATTTCAAGCCCTTTTCATCTAATTTTATTAATTTTTAAAAAGTAAGAAATTTAACACGTTACAGTTTGGGGGCTCTTTGGTGAGTTTATGAGAAATAAGTAGACCAACCCCTCACGATCTGTCGCGTATGAATTGTGTGGGTTAGAGTCCAGAACGTAAGAAATAATTACAGTTATATTGGTTTCAATCATATTGTAAAAAATTGAATTGTGTGAAACGTATCGTGTGATTATTTCATAATATTTAAAATATATCAAAAGCAACAAATTACATTTTCACTCATCTTTGAATATAAGACAGGTAATATTCATGAACTAAAAGGAAATAGAAGCATTCGAGAATGTCTCTCAAACTCTCTTCCTATAAAAGACTTTCTGCGTGTACTACGAATTCAGGCAGACAAAAATCGTTGGTTAAGTAGCGTTTATTATATAGCATAAATAGATGTCCTGTTGGGCTTCTTATGCGATAAAAATACCAAGCACAAACCGGACGTTCTCATCTGGAGTGAAAGAAAGCTTAAAGAAACGCATCTCTTGCCCACGACATTTCAACTCAAAATCTCGAGACGTTGGACAATATTACGAGTGATACAAAAAACCTCTCAAAAGACCGGACACAAGGAATTTCGTGAAGAGAGCGGGAAGAGGAGAGGTCAGTTGATAAAACATGCATCTGAGGCGGAAGGTAATATACAGGAAACAGCTAATCAAAAAATGAAAGGTAAATGCTCGTTGAAAACATAATGAATTTGCTATCAATGCTCCGGACGGATATGAGTAGTCCATGTTACAAAAATTATATTTTTCCGCTTACTAGGGGAGGATGCATCATCGCCGATTTAAACTATTTTCAGCGTTCGTAAAGTTCATGACCTACAAGGCTAATAGCCAAAAGGGGAAAACCCACCTCTTCAAACTATTAGAGAAACTTCGATATTTCATAATCGAAAGTTCATGGTCTTGACGTATTAACGAATCGTCATGGTGCAGCGGCGAGTCTTTAACTCCGAGATTGCTACGTCACTGGTGCGAGGTGATAGATTAAATTAATTGTTGGCAAAAAGTGTTCTCTGGCTGGATGACCGGAATTCGATCCCCGGTGAGGTGTAGATTCATCATCACATCTCAACATCCAGACTGACTCCCATACCTATCCAGTCTGCTGTAAAATGAGTACTAGGGTTTATCCTAGGGGTCAAACCCGCCGGAGCGAGATACTGGCCACATCTCCTCCTCCTTGTGCGGAGGTCAAGTAATTGCGGAACTCTACCCTCCGCGAGTCCCTTGGGCACCTTCGAGGCCAGTTTGACTCAGAAAAAGTGTTCTTCAATCCGGAGTGGAGGGTACGAAGAAATGGAAAGTATTTAAATTAGTAGAAATTCATCACAAAAGATTTTTATTTACTAAAACATAGTTTAACTTCTTTTATACTGTTTGCAAAAGGGATGAACCTAATGCTGCTCTAACACGTTCTTTATTTTCTGTATCTTTAATTTAATATTTACCGTAAATGGTACACATAAATGAACTTCAGACATGGAGCACACCAAAGATAAAACTTCTGTTTATCATATTATTTTGAATATCAAAAAATTGCTGCGGTTTCTCTGACTTAAAAAAAATCTCTTTGCATTAGGGCGGAGAACTGCTTTCCCTCCTCACCATATGATTTCGGGAAAGAAATCGGGAAGGTGATATTTTCGGTTGTAGGGGAACTCAGGGTACCAAGCCGATGTGGGTCTGGAGTCGATGAGAAATAACAGATAAAATCCTCACTCGGTTCTGCCAAGTGGGGTCTCTATACCGCGCTCTTACTAAATGCAATACGTTGGTAGCGGAGACGCTGTCAAACTATTCATAGTTATAAAACTGGTGGGTCATATTGTGTATATATATAATATCATAGTCTACAGAATTACGGTTTAATTCCCAAGACAACTTTCTATTTTCCTTCTACCCAGATATGCCACGTCAAATATTAATTCTGACAGCATAGATTTATAACATTAAGTNCATGAAAAATTTGATGTAAAATATATTTTAACTCGTGGGTCGTAGAAAACGTTTCGTGTCTCGCCGAATCACCGAACATAAAACCATTTGTATCGACAATAAAGACAGTGTGAATATGAAATATTTATATTTTTTCTAAGCATTATCTCGATGGTCTTTCTTCTTATTCATCTCACCTGATCATCAATGATCGATCTAGATTGTAACCAGGGTGGGAGCTTACCTGGGAGCATTTTTGTTTAAAAAATAGTGTTATATAACACAATAAATATTACCTTTAAACAAAATGCATCAAATAAATAACTATCAATTAACAATTGACATTATTAATAACAATTATCTTATTAATAACAATAACAATTAAAAATAATAACAGTTATTTATCTGGTAACTTTTACAAAATATGCCATTTATCAACTTCAATTTTATGTGTTAAGAGTTCAGGTCCATAGAACTGCCGCTGCTCTACACGACAACTTGCTTATAACGCGTTGTTAGATATTCACAAGACTTATTTGAGTGGAATCACCCTTTTCAGTGCGGTTTGATTTGTTTAACGAGTATCCTGCGCACACGTGTGCGGAAGTTCACAAGAAACGAAATGACCGACCCAAAGGTCACAATATGGCCGTGATTACTCGGCCTTTTCTTTACCATAGAATCGTGTCCTGTCATTTGGGAGGTTGTTAACGTCTTTATTCTTGCGAAGTACGGATACAGAGCCCAGGATGTTCGCGATTTGAATGTATACGTCATTTCTGAGGAATTCATACGGTTGAAAAACATGAGGCAATGATGGACAAAATGGAGGAAGTACAACATTTTGTCGTATCATTACTTAAGATATGATGAAATGATGAAAGCAGAATTAACTGCCAAGAAATACAACCGCTTATTCGCTTGGGTTTTGCGTGACGGAAATGATCTCAAAAATATCTTAGAGTTTGCTTCAGATTTTTAGATGACATTCTCCCCCAGTACTTTCTCGTTTGGAAAATAAAGAAATTAACAACTACAATTGTAAAATACATTATATTATCACTCTCATTAGTAACGAGAAGGCAAATCAATAGTTTTTACGTTTTGTTAAAAATACGATTCTAATTCAACACTTTCACTGTTAGAAAATCAAATCACTATTTGTTTCGTTACATCTTCGCAAATATTAAAAAACTAAAAAAAAACAATTAATCGTTTAATATTGTGGAACAAATAATTGAGACAAATTATTCTTTTTTTAAATATTCTCCTTTGTTCAGTGAAGCAAACTTAATCATACGAACTTTGTAAGCGTAGATACTTTGTGACCTCAATTTGTGTCAATTAGTATCACTCTTGTGGTTATTTATAATGATTACAAACAGAAAAAAAACAACAAACTCGCATGATGTCCGTCGTACTGGTTTCCACAGCAACATATCATTTCCTCAACTAGTTAGTTACGCAATAATCATCGACATCCTCTTATCTTCCAAACTATCGAACATAACCCTAAATTTTCAGTTCGAATTGTCCATCAATTGATCACCTAGCAGATGCACGGATCTGCAGTAAGAAACTATAAACCAAAAGATCATTTACATAAGCAAGTAGAGAAATTACTGGGTTTATACATGGCCCAACCTAGCCTTCTTTGTAATAATTACAGCCTATATTCAGGTACGGAACCGGATAAAATTGTCCTCGCGCGCACCATTCTACAGCTTAATTACTCGATAAGCTGTTTTCCACCTGGCGTTAAAAGTGTAGGGTAGGCGCTAACTGCTTCCTAGGGATCATCGGTGAGTGTAATGAGTTATAACTTGAAGGAAATTGGCGGTATCGAATCGTTATTTCGGTTTAAAGTGAAATCCAGAGGGAATTATGGGACGGAGAGAACTTGTCGTTCGTGTTAAGTATTCTAATTAATCCCTTTAATCGGTGCTATATTTACATTTAAATTAAAGCAATTAACTTTCCTGAAAATTGCACACTTTTAATTACTTCAAGAAGTGTAACGCTTTCATTCAAGTGTTATCGGCCTAGGAATGAATTATTCGAAACAAAAACTAAAAACGAACGAATGCTTACATTGTATTATTTTGTATGCAACATGTTAGGACATTTGTGACATTGTATTAATTCAAGAGTTTCATAAGAAATGAGAGTAAATTAAACTAGCCTAGTAAACTACTCATAGAACATAAATATCTTTTTAGGTTACACCTCAGCCGCGACTGTCCCGATAATGTTAAAGAAAATATTAATTTTAGTTTTTATCAAACGTTTCAGAGAAAATTTCATCGTTTTGGAGTAGACTTTGATTATGAAGTTAGGAATTCATGTTAGTGACTTATTGTTTTGTTGACTGGTTGACTCCATATTAACACAATGAGTTCATTTTAGTTTAACATCTGTAGTATAACAAATAATATAAAAATTCGTATATTTTTTCAAAAATTGTAATTCTGTGTGATTCGACGGAACTGAACTTTTTTATAAAATATTTTTGCCACTGAAGAAAGGAAGTTCACCACGAAATTATAAATTTTGCTAGTGTAATCTTTTATAAGAAACTACACGTAAAACTAACAGTAAAATAAATTCGTTTGATTAACAAATCCTTAGGCCGATTTCATTTGAAACGTTTCATACTGTTGGAATATGTCATGGGCGTAGCTGATTAAAGAAATTGGTTTGAGAGACCATATCACAAAGTAAACTACTTTCCAGGTTTTTTATCATATGTCCATAAAACTAACAAAAGATACATCACGGTCCTTGATACACAACATTTAAAAGGGCAAAAATCCAGAATTATTCCTTTAATTGTATTGAAGCATTATTTTAACAATATTAAGAATGTTCATATGTATTTAAATATCTAATACAAAAATGAGAGACTTTTCTGAAAAAATAAGGTAGAATGCAAAAAAGTATTTCACTCACATTTTAAATACAAGTGGCAGGACGAGTGTTATGGTAAGATATGCGAGTGTGTTTGATGAATCACTATCTCGTATCACTATCAGAAGTAAAGTAGATTGACGATATATAACAGTTATGCTCATTTTTATAAATATGCATCAAGTTATGTATTAGTAATGAAAATATATTCTTTCGGTTCTTCTCTCTTGATTTATAACAAAACAGCAAGAAAGAATCATGTGATAATGTTACACCCAAAATGAAATACACATTTATGTCAAGTTTTCATCGATAAGATAAAATAAACGCAATTACGCAGAGTTGTAACACGGACAAAGTAAAATTTATTGTACATGCGTCGCTGGCCATGTCACATAATTTGCGTTGTAAACCTTCCAGATAAGTTTTCGTACCATTCATAAATTATGTGCGTGCATCGAATTAGTAATAACATAAAGTATATTAAGAGAGATGTTTAATATAATTTCCAATTATATACACGTCCACTTTATACGGTACACCTCTTATGATTGTTCCCCCAAACAATTATTTTTCTTGTATATTTCCTATCCATCCACTGGAAGAGTGGAAGAACCTGGTTTCAGGATCCACGGGATAGGTGTGTCATTCATCTGATATTTCACTCATCTCCAGACAAATGTCAATCGAGTACCTTACAGCCTCCTTCGTAATTCAATCACTCGTAAAAATGTTTCGGGCAAAAAATACAAATAAATTGAACTTTTGCTCCTATATCAACCAAACAAAATGTTTTTGGACCGGAGTTTCGTAATCATTCTGGACGGAACAGTAAAAAACGTGGCACATTAATCATAAAAACAAATTCTTGAACAATTTGACACAACATTGAGGCATCGTTTGGATCATCATCGGAACTGTTAATTAAGAGATAACTTCACCATATCAATGCGTAAAACATGATTGACGAGAGATGTGATTTATACATGTGAATTATATGAGTGTATGGTTGGTGCGCATGAACTTGGTGTACTGCGCATGTACAAGTCTGAAAAGTGATTAGGATAAAAGAACGGTTAGGTATTTTGAGTTATATTTCCTAACACCAAATCCCCAATTAGAGTTGTGATTGATAGTTATTTTGACACGATATTGTTTATATTAGTTTAGCGTCACGAGCCGTGTCTACCGTACGCGCATCGTAGCGTAGCGACGAGGGTGGCATTTGGAAAGAGGAGACTTAGAGGGGAGCGGGAGGCGTCGCGTGAGTTGCCGTCGTTGCGATCGCAATCTCAAGAGGCGCTCAATCCCCCTTCCCATCCCTCCCACTCATTCTTTCTTTACTATCGTCTCCCCTTGTGTTACTCCAATTCTCCCTATCTGTTCACTCCAATGCTTCTCCACCTGCTGTTTCGAACGAGGGAAACGTGTCAAATGAGAAATTTAAAATGAGTGTCTGTTATGGTTTCGTATTAGAATTGAGGCATATACATTAGAACTACAGGGGTAACTGCCAGGTGAAAATTGCGACGGACCGGGATGCAAGCGTCGGTAGTTGTTTTATATTGCAGTACTTGTAAATGGGAAATGTAGCTTAGTGCTATTGAAGCTTATCTACATGGAGCGACAGGAGGTAGGAGTTGGGTGGTAGGCTATTGTCTCGAGGTGGGCCGCTTAGGTGGGTTTACCAACCACTTGGCCCACGTGCAAGGGTTAGTAGAAGTAGCTAGTAATAGTTAGATACTAGGTGGAGCTAGATAGAGGAAGGAATGTTTGCTTTTCACTAGCAATATGAACTCAGACCTTAATGTTACGATCGGCAGTCGAACCCGGGAAAACATGGTGATGAGCGATAACACTACCACCTGAGTCACGGGTGGGGTTGGGAGTTGATGTGAGTTAAAATATGGTAGTAACTGTTAGCTTATTACAGTAATAAAAATAACAATAGTTAGTGCAAAACACACGAATCTAAAACCATTTCTTTTCTCCCATTGATCCGGATCCCATGATAGGAGTTCGGATAATTCGATTCTAGCGGCGGCGTCTATTCTAATAATTAATCTCGAATTTAATATTATTTGAATACTTATGATATATAAATAATGTTTTCCAAATAATCTATAGTTTGATTATAATGCATACTTCTGAGATAACTTTTAATAACTTATAATGCATACTTCTGAGATAAATTTGTGTTTTATTAAATACAAATTTGTTGGTATACCATGAATAAAATAAAATAAACCTAACTAGTTTTATTATTCCTGTCTTAGGAGAGTGTTGAAATGTTAAATCCCCCACTGCCTTAAGGCCCTTGATCGAAATTGATGGGATGGTCCCTTGCTTGCTTCCGGAGAGTATCTTAGTTCATTGACCTCGTAGTTGTACGCAGTTCGTAACTGTTTTTTTACTATAAATTTATTTATTTATCAAACGTCTTGCTTTTTGAAATTTTTTGCAACAAATTATATTTAATAAAAAATGTACTTCTCGTAACCAAAAGATGATGATTTTACCACTCACAATGAGATGTGTTGCAAGACGAGAGAGAAATGAAGAGTGGACAAGGGTTTTCGTGGGTTTAAATAACGTGCCATGTAGGTAACTGCATTGGAGCTGTCCTCAGCACAGTGTTCATGGGTCTAAGTCCAGTTCATTTATATCTCCTCATATTAAGTGTTTGAAAATTCACACAACTATTAATGCATATTTACCCCATCGGTTTACAAAAAATGTCCAGATCACAGTCAGTCAGCCGCGTAACCAAACAAACCGGTTTTCATACCGCACGTTGAAAACAAACCGCGACACGACCAAATCATCTTGATAGTCATCCAACACATCCGAACGTTTTGATAAAAAAAGTAAAAAATGTCACCAGATTGTGATAGGAATGATTGATTCATTTATTATAATCTTCCTGTTAATCCAGAATAATCAGAAATTTAATTTTTCAATAATTAATTTCTCTGTAATAAAATATGTACTACAGTTTCAATAAATGTATGTATTTAAGTTTAATTTTTAATTGCCAATTATATAGAATGTACACGGGAAGTACTGTAATCAATCGAAAAAAAAACATTTCCAGATCTCTTCGTATCTTTACGAATTGGCTCCAGACGAGTCAATTTACCAATTTTGGAGATGATGTCCAATGTCGTAAGTGTGTGTGTGTGTGTGTTAAGAATTTTGTTCCCTCGATAACTCACGAACAAACTAATGAATCGAAACCAAACTTGAGATTTGTCTTTGAATTCATTTGGAATAGAAACCTATTTCTGGATACTTCATTTACTCACTCCCGGTTTTACTTAATTGAAAAATTTTGAAACTATGAATATAAGCATTTTAATTGTTTAGATAATTCTAAATCACATTTCAGCACGTCGCACCGTTTTCAAGATACGGCGAAACTGTATTGCGCAAAACATTGTTCTGTAATTTCAATTCAATAGGGCATTCTATTTACAATATTTACATTTTAAATTGCATATGGTGAGTCTTTAGCCCCTTTACCTTCTTAAGCCCTTTAATGTCATTGACTGTGCGTTGCATGTCCTGGAATTCACTCTCAATGAATTGTTCAGTCGCGTCTACATTTTTCATAGAAGGATTGATATTTTTATTTCCTGCTGCCGTAATATTAAATTTAATTATGCATGGAGAGAAAATTAATTATTATTATATTATAAACTTTTGACATACTGTAATAGTTTCTTAAATCTGAAATAGGTGCAACTGACTAATTCAATGAGCACCGTTGAGAACCGCGGAAAACCAACGGTCACGACACAAAGACTGTACATGGGAAAGATATTTACAAGAGATAATATTTACAAAAGACATTTACAGAAGTATTTACATAAGACTACAAGAATTATTACAAAATTAGTATTTACAAAAAAGAGTCTATTAGAAAAAGTATTTACAAAATAGCATTTCATCACCCGTACGTAGAAAGAAGTTTCGTTACCTGTAACATAGAAAAAGAAAATCGGGCAGTATCACGTTGCATTTTACCCAACCATTATAATCTCCTTCATTTCTTTCTCCCTTTCTTCCCTTACGTAGCTTAGAAACTGCCCCAAAGATTCCGCTACAGACATTCTGTTGTCACGCATTATATTAATTGACAAGTTAATGTTTCTGTTTTAGATTATAAAGTCCCCGTTTTGCAAAAATGTTCGATATTTTTCTGTTTGTGTACAATGTAATTTAGTATGTTTCTGTAGGACGGAGAATATAGATTGTTTTCTCGATAAGAACAAATCTTGAAAACATTTAAAATATATGGTCAAATTGTCATTTATACCTCCTTGATCGAACGATTCCTGTCCACATTCGATGTTGAATCCTCGTAGATTCAGTTTCTCAAGGCGAGCGTAGCTGAGAAAAGAAAATCAGTCAGATGTTGATAATTGAAGTTCTCACGCACGCAGGGTAATTATTTCCTTCAATTATTTCTTCCGGAAATCACTTCACCACCAATTTTACATCTTAGTTGGCGATGGAATTTTTAGATAGCAATTAAAAATCAACGATAATGGAATCAATGTGATATGCTTCATGAAACAAGAAAATTCCGCAAAAACTGTTAGTTATGCCCAGGTCCCCTGGGATTAAATTTAATTTTTAAAATATAATTCATTACAGCCTAAGAATCCTGGGACAAAAACAAACAAAAGTAACTATATTAGACTGTTAGATAATTCGATCAATAGTCCAATGTACAACCAGGAGAAACATTTTTCGTCGATATTATATAATGGAGCGATTTATTTATTTTTATTTAACTGGGTTGACGTCAATGAAAATGAGAAACAATTTATAGAACAAAATCGGTTAGGTAGTCCTTCGACGGAACGCTGGTTGACTTGGAAGCTTTCATCACAATGGCAACTGAGAAGGATGTCTTGAACAAAGTAGTCAAGAATCGGAGAAACTTGGGTACAAGCAGTTTTGAGATGGTTTCTTGCATATTCGAGAATATACATAAGAACAATTCGTATCAGTTTTATATTACAGAATACAGTTTAATGAACAGGGAATTTGATTAAGAAGTTTGTAACTTATACTTACTGTATAGAATATATTTTGACCAATGGTGCTGACTGCTTAGTGACAATTCATTTTTCATTTTAAAAGTTATGTATTGTCTACTGTAAGTCTACAAATACTTAGTGAATAAAAGTAATTTTGCAAATTTTGAAGTTAAGTAATATAATAGGCAAATGTTAAAGTAATAGAAGTGATGTGGTAATTAGGTGTAGGGTGTAGACTCTAGTAACCGTCCCCGTCCCCCCACTTCAAAAAAAAATTTGTCCACTACCCTTTAAGGTTTCTCAGGTTGGGACTGGTTAGGTCAGACTTTTAGATTTTTAACAAATCAATGTTCCGATCTCGTAACACTGAAATCTGGAACCAGCACTTCAGACTCCTAGGTTTCAGAGTGTTACCTGCTTACAAAGCTCGGTTTTGGTGTATGTTTTTTCACATTGTGGATAAATATATAAAACCACTGGTAGCGCAATGGCTGTCATGCTTGTTCGCCACTGAGCCATTTCGGGGTCAATTCCCGATGGTGCCAGAAAAATTATGAAGTTCCAGTTCATATATCTGTGACAATTGAAAAGTAAACCCTCCTTCTATCCACTTCCTACTGCTCCTAATACTATCATTATCTCCTACTATATTACTATCTACTCCTCCTAACCCCTCCCCATGGGCAAAGTTGTTGATAAACCCAACCTAACCGGCCCGCCTAAGAGCAATAGCCTACCACTCAACTCCTACCTGCTATCGCCCCATGTAGATAAACTTCAATATCACGCTACATTTCCCATTTACAAATACTGCAACAAATAAAACAACAGATATGAGGATCACGTAATAACCGAATATTTACGGTACTACTTCAGCATACACGCACCCTCTGCCCAGGAAGATGGAAAATCCGTCAACCTTCTGCAATATTGACTTGAACAGGAGCGGCGAAAATCTGCATCGACAGGTATTGAAACTGGTGACGCCCCAAATGCAACGCAACGGGCCTTGCCACTGGGATCAGTAAATATTGTATTCAATCACTTATTTATTTTATTTCCAATATCAAACGAACGTCGCTTTTATTTGATAGAACTCGATCCAGACTTCATCAGCAAGTTTAAAAAATAATTTCAAACCTGATTCTGAAGCATCTGTTGTGTGAGAATTCATTGGTACTAATTATAATGTATCTTTGAGCCAAAAGATAGTCACAAATAAATTATCACTGAATCGAGAATTAATCATAAGCCCTCACTCTATTCTAACACTTTAAATGATACATTCGAATTTTCAAAACTTGGTACAATAAATGATAAAACTCACGTATAAAAATATTCAGTATTTCACACTCTCTCTCTCTACCATAAAACTTATTTCATCGCGTATCACTTTACTTAAAAGTGTACACACTTTTGTTTATGTTTTACACTGTAACATGTAATAATTCTTTTTATTAAAAACACACCGAGTTTACTCTATAAAAAGCAGAAAACATGAAACGACTTGGTTGTCGATGACTGACATGACACCAAGAACTAGAATATGTTTTATTGTTTTGTTTGTTGTTTTCAAATATAATAAATGTGTTTTGTTTATTTATTTATTTATTGTTAATTCCACACAATTGTAAAGATTGATTGAAGATTTCTAGAGTTATGTTCAAATGAAATTACAGAAAATTAGCACTCGACTCTCGGTATAAGTAAATAGGGATGGATCCAACCAGGATTATGTTCTGAACATCAAGAATGGAGAGTAGCGAGTGTCTATCTTTAGGATTTGGATAACCACCTGAGTGTCCGTTTACCAAAAAAACAAAACAAAAAACAACACATACACACAGGGCGGATACAACAGACGACCGTGTTGCATAAGAGAAGGAAAGAAGAACATTATAATTCTTATGGAACAGATGTTATGAGATGTTTTAAACAGGTTGACAAAAGATCTCCACCCTGGGATGTAGGGTAATAAGAGCACAAGGCATGAAAGAGAAGAAAAGACATTCATTTGCATATAAGACGTGTTAGAAGCATCAACGTTTGCTCTTCATCTTGTCACATTATTAACGATAAATTAATGTTTTTTGTGAAACTATTGTAAAGGGTGTTTCTATTAAAAAACGTTGTATGAAAAGGTTTACGTGTTATGGTGATGGGTTCTATTTTTAGATTCTCTATCACATTTTAAGAAAAAAACCCATTAATAAACCTACTATTTGGTACCTCTTTGATTTTCATATTATTTTAAAGAAAATTCAACTAAAACTATTTTTCTCTGTTAATGCTATGTTAGAAGATAAGGAAATATATGTGCTCAATATCGAACGTCCGCACGTACATACAATTAATTGTAAGGAACTGAAATAATCCTTTTTTTAATTCAATGTAAACTTTATTATACCTAGTAATAAGTCGTCAACTATTTATGAAAATTAATGATAGCTCAAAATTATTTTGTCATATTAAAGTACACCATATATTTCATATATCAATGAGATATTCCTTATTAAACCATCTTATTCACTTATTTTCTTCCTCCTTACGTTCCCATCCTAAGACGTTCCGTGATATATTCCGCATGGATGTTTCTCTTCCTTCAATTCGTCTCTCCTTTTTGTCATGTTTCATCATTTCTCATTTCTACTTGTTATCTGTTGAACATGGCTACACCACTTCGCCACCTAATGGTGCCCGTCCCCACCACGAGGAGATGGGCGTATTCTCTACCTCTAGCTTTCACGTCCTGTTTTTATTCTGTATATCGCTGAAAACATTTATACCGTTGTTCTGTATTTATTATTTCTGGTCCGATTCGATATATACTATCAGCTATTATTATCTTCCTAGCATATACCTAGCTAGTTCTGGCCCAAAAAGCTCACAACCCCAAAGCATGTCGCATTTTTTCACCGTCTTTGTCGCGATGTCGGCTTATTGTACAGTCTTAACTTCGCTTAAGTTACTCCTGTGCCAGGAAACATGATGGTTCACATACATAGTAAACACAGTCACCTGAACTGACGTAGAGCATAGCACAGGACAATGAACTGCTTGAACTTTCTTGTGACACCATTGTTCTATATGGACATCTCAACAGAAAAACGAAGAGGTCCAGCTACCGTAGGTAAGAAATTTCACACGCAGCACATATACTGAATCAACAGATATAATAACAGACACCCATAACGAAACAACTGAATAAATACAGACTAGAGCCGAAATCCGGAGTGAAAATGTTCAAGATAATGCACATTTGGTACAAAGCGTAACAGATTACAACGGAATTAAGTTTAAATGAAGACTAATGACATTTTTTGGAAGTCTTTCGCACGATACCTAAAGACACTCGCGGAGTTGGTTTTCTGTTTATCTAAATATAAGTGGTTGCCCACATGGAACAGTGCTCGGTGCAAGTCTCGTTTGGAGTTACACGAGGAGCATGACAAATGTTTGGATCATGTCACGCTAGGTTATGTGAACTCTCAGCAAATACGCAACACAAAACCCAAGGCAAGGGTTAAATAGAATATAATGTTGTGCTTTGGAGCTATTTTGTGGTTTGCGGTGCTGACTGACAATGCTGCTTAGTTGTGTCATTAAGAACCACCACTGAGAGGAGTTGATGAGTTTAGATGCATTGTGGAATACATTAAATACTGCAACGATATGCTTGTAAATATATATAGTTGAGAATTCATTTTATAATGATGTACACGCTGCACATTCTATGCTTGTAATATGCCCGTAATTAAATGTTGGTTCACAAATTAATGATTATAATTTTGAGTAACACATTTATGTACCTCATAGACTTATTCCAAGTAAATGATGACGTTCCATGTACATGTCATTATCGAGAATGCTAACGAGCTTTCAAAAGGTTCATTTATATATCAATCAAGATATGCAGGGATAACTTGGTTAACGTTTCGTCCTAGAATGAATAATCGCATACAAAAATAATTTTCATTTGACGGTATCATATCTTAGGAACCAAATTTATTGTACTTTAATTCTACACCAAAGAAGAAATTCCAATGAAACTGCAACATATGAATACAAGCAATGTAACGAATTAATCATTGCCGACGAGGAAACCAACTACATATCAGAGCCCGTGCATTTGTCGGTTCATTTTCTTAATCTTTAAATCTACGTGAAATTTTGTAATCTTCCGTAAGAATACGAGTTTAACGAGGTTCATTTAACGTATTATCTCTACGATGATTTTTCGTTTCGAAACGACAAAGGAGATTGATATAGTCTTACTCCCAATTTTTGGGCAACTTATGACATCAACATTTACTACTGATTCAATACTTTTGGTCAGTAAAAAAAATATTTATTTTTAGAAAATTAAGTCACACATTCGTGTTTAGTGTATTTCCGGGACAGTTCTATTACAAATCGAAGCGTATATTAAAACTTCTTAATACATATGTTATGAAATTGGTACGTTTTGGACGATGAGTACAAAACTTTTAATGTAGTGAATGAATTGTATGCGACGAAAATTTAATTCAAGAGTGGTTTTTATTACCATCTTATTTAACTGGTGCAGTAACCCCAAATGAGAATTACTATGCTCATCATAAATCACAACAAAATATTTTCGTCTCAAGAATACGATTTACGACTTCGATAACACAATACGAAAATAGAGGTAACATGAGTCAGGGACGGGTACGACGATAAAGTAATCCTTGAGGGCACAAAATTGAGACAGAAGGAAAACTCCCAATTCACGCAACCAGCCGAACATAAATACACTCTAATAGACCTCCATATTTTATTTGTTCCAGCTGCTTTAAAGAGTAACGATTCCGAAGCATGCATTTCCTCAAATCAGAAACTTTGAACAGCTTTTAGAATTCGAGGCTACGTGGTAGCGATGATATTCCGAGACATATTTAGTAGCAGACATACCTTGAGCACGAACACTCGCTAATCAAGCGAACTGGAAGGTGACAAGGGACATGTGCAGTGGAAAAGGGTTGAATAACAACTTCATGGAAATTTCATAAATCCAAAGTTAATTTTCGTGATTACCATATACACTAATTAACCTTGGGATAGATATAGTGGTCGAATTAAAGAAAATGTAGTGGGAGGAGGGGAAACTTTTGAGGCTTGTCTTTTCACATTTCAATACAGTACACTATAAAATTCTCATTTTATTCACGGGGGTATTTAAAAAGATCTCATAATTTTTGTAATTTTGTATTCAATTCTCATAAACTATATGCATTGGCACGTTATAAAATTGTCTCACATGGTTTTATTTATTTTATAATAAATATTTCTGGAGTGCCTTATTACAATGATGTACGAAATTATCGTACATACATTTCATTGGAGACTTTTAGAAAGAATTGAATAAATACTGATGATGTCTGGACTTAACATCAGGACAAATAACACAGTATCTGGACAACCAAAAGAGATAAAATTATTTTTGGGAATAAATAAATAAATTTATTGACAAAAAAACAAGTTACAAATTGTGTATCACTACGTGGTAGACAATAAACTAACTTACATGAGGTGCAGAATAAACATAACATTCAGAACGGGGGGAGGGGAAATCAAAACGGGAAATTTTCTGACCCCCACATTAATTCGAACACGTGATTGGGGTTACGTTTCCGCACACATTAAGTCATTATTAATACCCTCTTTATATTTTTCTTGCTACTAAAACTGGGAATAAAAATTGGAATTGCTTTGAACGCAGCTTTCTTATTAATTAAAATCAAAGGGACGATTTTGTTTTAACAACATCTCCTTATCATTTAAGAGTTTGCTCGGTATTTCTCGATTCTTTTGTTATACAATTTTTTAGTTCTTATAATATTAATGTTTTATATTTCATTAGTGAACAATCACATTTTGTGTAAAACTTTGAGCACAAAATTCAAAAACTGACGGGAGTGAAACTTTGTTAGTGTTATTCGTAATTACCAGAGGCCAAGTACGGCTCGAATCACTTTCCCCACCCATTTGGAACCGCAGGAGAAGAAACGCGTGGTGGGTCAGCAGGTGTATCGTGTAGGGAGACGACAGGGGCGCGCTCCGGTGGGGGCATCGTAAACTACTCCGGCACGCGTTTCACAGTCGAAGAAAGTTTTGCAAAACGAACGTGTCAATGCTAAAATGAGACAAGACATGCAATTATTGTCGTAAATCATACAGACCTCTTGCTCTCGCCCTCCTTCATCCTCGCCCCACAAACGTATCGTTTCGTACGACCCCTCACGAAACTTCCATGTTGGTTGTCCTCAACTCGGGGCAGGAGAATCTGACGACAGGAATACACAGGGGAGTAGAATAGTTAACGACTTAATTCGGTAAGAATCGGTAAAGTACGAATTATTATCATTATTTACCTGTAACCTTTTTTATTTCCATGGGATACAACATGAGCATTTGCAATCTAAATTATAGATCAGTGGATTAACCATTTATCAAAACAAGAAGGTGGAGAAAATAACGTTTAAGACAGAAATCATTTAATACATTATTTGATAAATAAGATATTTCTTGTGACTATATTTGTTGTACTTTGTTCATAACCTGTATCAAACATATCCTCCTAGTATTATTACTCGAAAGCAAGCTAAATTGACTTAGCCGTCTTCCCCGCGCAAGAGAGCCCTGGGGAAGTATTAAGAAATGACAAAACTGAAAGATGTTGTATTGATATTGATTCATCGGAAATAAAGTTTTTTTTTGTGTTGTATAACGAGTTCTTTGTAATAACAAGAAATAAAATTTTATTATCCCATACAAAAGTCACCCATAAAAAAAATTTAACCCCTCCCTTCGAAAATACAAATGAGAGACTATTTTTTCTACAAATACTGTAATCGTGCAGGATTCAACATCGAGATTTTTCTGATATGAATGGTTTAGACCAAACAGACAAACTGTTAGTCTACTTGTCATTACGACTCTGTTGTAACACAGGAAAATGAACTTGATTTGGGTTTCCCATTTTTTTCATACAGTTCACAATGTAAGATGTTACTTATTGTGAGTTGCTTCCTTTTCATCAGAAATAAAATTTTAACAGGAAAGTAAAAATTCTTTTTTTAAATCACGAGACTACAAAGAATTACTAAATTTCAAGCATTTTTTCCTCCCTTCATTCTCACATATTCATAAAATGTTTATTTCGACCTTATCGCAAAAAACAAAAATCCCATGAAATTACGCTCTGACTAAATTCGCGGCGACAATATTTTCATAACCATATAATTTTCTCTCTCTCTCTCTCTGAACTCCCGAGCATTATGGGGAAAAACTCATGTTGAATACAGATTCTTCTAGAAAGTGAACTCTCAAATACTACAATTTTCTCGTCAGCTATCAACTCAACTCCGGAAGAACAAAAACCGACTGATTCGCGTGACTTCCGATTTTCTCATTTTCATTCCTTACGTGCGATCGACCCTCCTTCACCCTAAGAAGAATAAAAATAAAAATTAGGTCGCATATTAATGTGGTGCAACATTCAGTACAAGGTTGGGTACTTCGTTTTATAAAGAACAGAAACTGATTGAGTATTCCCCGAGTAGAAGAGCGGAAACAAAAATTCTGATGGGAGCGATCTAGCGGACAATGAAATTTACATTTAATCAGCACGACACACGCTTTGCGTGAGTTCTTACGGAATATTCAGTTCGAAAGAGACTATGAATGTAACAATACGATCAATGCGCCAATATGAATAAACCATAAAAGTGAGTGGTATCGTGTTTCGGATTCTATGCATCTCAAAATGATCTTGATGTACAAAAATATTACTGTATTGTATATCAGAAAATTTAAATTGTAATAAAGAATTGCAACCAAAGTTGGAAAGGTAGTTTAAATACAAGTATACAAAAAAATTATTTACATGGAGAAGAATAGTTGACAAACTTGTATGATCACGTGGATAACAACAACCTACTTTACTCAAGCAAGGAGTCAGCAGAAATATATTAAATTTGCTAAATTGTCCAATATAAATAACGGTGACCTTCATAGTTATACCAGTAAACGGTGAAATGAAGAAATTTACAACAACTTTTGGCAACACTGATGCATCCAACTGTGATGGAACAATAGGGTTCCAGTACGTTCGAGTTGGCGAGTGTAAGAAATGATGCAAAGGTAAACAAGAATAATGAACTTACGTAGATAACACGATGTAATCAAATGAGTGATATAATTTACATCTATATGTTCGTAGACTAATTTATGTACTTTTGAAGCGAGGAGAACTTGAGAATGATAACACGAATATTCCTAAATTGAAAAGAATTCTTAACATTCGAAAGACAGCGCAATAACGAAACACAACAATGGAGTCGAATAGAATATCAAGATACAGTAAGGTTTTACAAGACAGCTGCCTGCCGGAGGGCGCAATGACCAGACCGCGGCGAGCACATCCGCCACTAGTGGCCGCTCAGCACCCTCCATCACACAACGCTCGGGACAAGCCAGCCTTCCTAAGTATTGCTTTTATTATTCTAACGCTCGGGGACTTAAAAAGCAAGCGGTGCGGTGGAATTAAGATGGATGAGCCGTGGATAAATACGAAACAAAAGAGAGGCCCGCCCCCGCCGCCGCCGCCGCCGCCGCCGCCGCCGCCGCCGCCGCCAGCGTCATCTCTGCTACCATCGGCGTCCATCTCGACTCCGGCCGCCCAAATCGTTTGGGCTACCGATTTTAGAGAAAGCGAGGGCGCGGATGGAATCAAAGTTAAAATTCCGGTTAGATTCTATACCGGAAAGAAAAAATAATACGGATCTTAGTTTTGAAATGAATCTATAGAGTCACAAGGTTGGTTGCTATGTAGTCATTAAATCATTATCATTAATTTATATCACTAACTGTACGACCTTCACCGTAGACAAACCATTTACGAGTATTATGATATTATATTAAAACAATGACCAAAATTAAATGACCCAAAACAAGAGGTCTAAACGTTGTGATGTACGTGTAACACGATAAAATTAAAGAGTTTGATTACTGAAATGATCGTATAGTTATTTAAATTAGTTAAGGGTGATAGACGAAAATATAATAACTATCAACATCACAGTTAAAATTACATAAATGAATAATTATCGTGTATTAAATATATATTGATATTATAAATGGTGTTTTGAGATGAAAAAGCTATATAAGATAATTTCATTTCCGAAATCGATCGTTTCAATTCTTTTAATATTAGAGTGTGTTACGTATGATATAATGGACATTGCAGTGAAGGCAACCCGAAACCTAAAGACACGGAGACAAGTCGATGGAAGATCGTGAAAGGAAAGTATTACGACAGAATGATATTGGTCCCTTGATAACTGAATTAGTTGCGTAATTTAAAAATCACATGTCAATTTACTTTCAGCTTCACATCATTGACATCCGAGTAATGCGTTCGAAAGTCTCGATATTTTTATGCGACATTTATATAGGACAGGAAGCATTGACAAATATCATTTACAAAATAGAGAACAGTAGTTCATTTGTAACTAAATTTTCTTCAATGTCCATTTTTTAAATAAATATTTTTCGATCTCGATTTGTTGTCAAGTACATCGTTTCATCGTACTAAATGATGCAATATTATTCAATTTTAATACAATTTATAATATTAAATATTTGATTGAATTAAAATATTTATTTTGAGACGTGCATAACAATACAAATAAATAATTTTTAATTTTAGTAATAATAATGTTATTCAGGTTGCCATCCACTTTCTCATCAAGTGTGAAATTTGGAACATTATTTGGATGTGAAAAGTTTGATGAGGACATACTTTTTAAAAAATTGGAATGAAACCAATATTCTTTGTAATTTGAGGGTTTGGATCTTTCAAGACGAACCATCTCTCGCCTAGAGAAGGTTTCTGATAGTGGGGGCGTTATTAGATCATAAAATGCGATGTTCGGCATCGCTTTATTGTCCAACCTGCGTTCAGTGAAATAGTGAGTTTCTTCTCACCCTTTACGATGCCACAATTTCCACTTCTGTTCAACTGTCTACATCGAACCTTCGTCTGCTTTTGTTTTGCATGCTCCTTTATGCACATTACGCTAGAATCATTATTAGATTTGCTATTTCAAAATGAAAGTTGAATCAATCCATTCGAATTTTTGCTTTTTAAAATAATCTTTCAAATTACTATTTAAAATATAAAAATTAAATTTCACTTAAAACCATATTACTGAACAAATATCTTTAAAAAAATATCATTTTGTTATCGTTATACATGAAAGCTATTGGTCAGTTTTAAGGTTTTACCATAATCCATAGAAACTTTTAAGATAGGTAACAAATGAAGACCTCCCAAGGAATAAATTTACACGAGCCTGACAATGTATACAAGCCACTTGCTAAAGATATCTATGAAAGGGATAGTTTTAGGGTTATGCGATATCGAATAAGTGAGAAAAGGAAATTAATTTCTATTTCAACAGGGCGATTTGTTTACAAAAATATTAATTATATTCAATATGTAACGAGAAGTTTGGCTGTACCCCTTTCTAATGTCCCTTTAGTATCCCCCTGCCTCCCTTTTTAATTAAATTAGGAAATAGTCGAGAAAATCGAATTATTAATTACGAACCGCCGGAATGTGAACTGCTCCGAAGACGATAAAAAATTAAAACACAATTTCCTTTAAGAGACATCGATTTCTTTCGTAATCAACCATAAAAAATCACGTACGTGAATGGTTTTCTGGAGAATTCCAATCCGAAATTATATGGACCGTATGTGTTTTGGATAAAGAAAATTTCGGGTTTACCGTAAATATATAACGTTATATCTTTGTTTTTTCTTTTACAGTTGTAACATCCCCCTCTCCCTCAGTTCCACATATTTAGGAGAGGGATAATCATTGACTAATATCACCGAGAGACAATAGTATTGCCATGAGCTATGAAACAAATAATTAGGGTCATGAGGAACACATTAATGTCCAACCTCACATTTTACATTTTTTGCGGAGTTTGAATATTAGATATTCCATAGGTACAGAGTATTTGGTAATTTTTATTATCGTATCGACTTTTTTTTCATTTTTATTTTTTTAATGAACATTAAATAAATGTATTGTCAAACAAAACAGTACAGACTGCGTATGACCACGTGGAGGACAATTAAACTAATTTACTCTCCAGAAGCAAGCAAGGGACCATCCCATCAATTCCGATCGAGGGCCCTAAGGCAGAGGCGGATTCAAAAATTTCAGCAAAAATTCCTAGATAAGATGAAAAGTTAGCTACGAGTTATAGTTATAATAGAATGTCAATATGTTTGTAAATTAACGCAAAAAATTTACATGTACAAATTATTATCAAAGTATAGATTATTCTGAGTATAGGGTTTAAAAATCATAAGAGTTGAAAAAAAACCCACTAAATTCACGATTTATTGTTACAATAAACACGCCCCTAGACAGAGCCTAGAGAACCTGTATAAGAAATCCGCCTCTACCCGAAGGAAAAACGGAGAAAAAACCCGGGCCAGGATGGGGCTACAGAATTAATGTACACAACCGTGCCAAAGTTGAGTACACATAAAACTAAATTAATATGAGCCGTAAGACAACACAATCATGCAAGAAATAGTTTTTTTTTAATTGTTATAAGTTATTTAAAAAGTACTACAACAAAGGGTACTACTCCTTTAGTAGACGAAACTATCTATCGTCTTATACGACTGTAAATATTACCGCGTCACTTAGAAAATACATTCTATCCTTTGCTCTTGTTTGAGATGAGAGGGTATCCCTAGACGACTAGACGAACGTAATTTTTACGACTAGTTTCGGTTGACGGGGGATAACTGATTGACGCGTCTGAAGAGGAGGGTGAGAATCAAGCAGCACTTCTCTTAGACTGTTCACTTTGACTTAGTAATGTGGTCGGAAGACAAGGGCAATTTAAGACTACAGTGGATATCCGGTAAGTTTTCATGGCGTCATTACTCTTGCCTGTAATTACTACGAAGGTCTAATCATTGTCTCTCTAATGAACTTTGTAATTTTATTGTTCCTATGTTTGATGTAATGTTTTGTACCCCATTTGTAAATAAGAATTAATTTTACATTATAAGGATGTAATGGTAAGTAAACATGTAAAAAAATAAGTATAAGCAGTCATTTTTGACATAGTTGCACAGTTTTTATGGCTAAATGAACTGATAATATTCATCTATAAAAAATAATAATAAAACCCTGATGCTTTTCAAGTTCACCCTCTGCGACTAACAACCGTAGTTGTAATACTCGGATACAGCTGTCTAGATTCTATCTGGGCGCTGTTCCCCCACAAATTCTAGTTCTAACGGATTCTTAGCAGTTATTCTTCGACAAATATTTACGAACGTCCAGTCTTTTTCATCATTCCCAGTACCTCTAGTCATCTCAGGTTAATTCCTTATACTTTCCTTAGACAATACGAGTATAATACGAGAGTAAATCGAAAGAGAGACAAAGAAAGGGACAATATTGCCTCACGATATGATCTGAAGTGTATCCAGGAATACTTCTTGGGTAAAGTCATTAGCAATTTATTAGGAGAAAGTGAAAAGATTCGGGTGGTACCCCTTACAGGTGCATCCGCTGTCTTAAGTAAACACGCGATCGAAGCATCAGAAAAGTAAACCACGCGATGGAAAAGTCTGTTACATCTGTTACATTTTCATTGAAAATGCTGTTGGAAAAAAATTTCTCTAGTTAAAATTCGAAATGTGCATTGTTTACTGAATGTTTGTGCACGAGGAGAATTTTTCTTCGTGTTGTATACAACTTTCGTTAGTTTATACATTTCAATGAAAGTAACAGTAAAAACATTCTCTTTCTTCTTTCAATACGAAACAAATAATATTCTTGGGTACTGCTCAAAGTCTTTAAGGTTCTTTTAGAGTAAGACAAGTTCTCTATGAGATATATGGTCTCTCTAGGCTGTGGTTTAGTGGCGGCAGTCACATCAATACTAATGTTATTATTAATCTCAAACAGAATTATTTATATAGTTATGCATTATAAACAATTTTTTTCTAAATAATTTAAAGATTTGATGATAATAATACGTATTTGTTTAATAACTTTTTACATTATAGTAAATATAAATTTGTGGGTATTCTGTTGATATAACAAAATGTAGCAAATTACTTTTACTCCTATCTTAGGGGTTCACAGGAATGGTAAATCCGTCTCTGCTATACGGATTGATGGGATGGTCCCTTGCTCGCTTCCAAAAATAGTCCTCCATGTGGTGATTCGTAATTATAACTGCTTTTTTGACTTTGAATTAATTTGATAACTTTCAGGTAGGTGAAAATGTCGACGAGGCGGGAATCGAACTCGGGACTTCTGCTTTGATCGCAGGGGTGTTAACCACTACACCACCCGTTCGTCTTCAACAACTGTACACCATTTCCACCCCAACCTTACCTCCCAATTTTGCACTAAAACCCCCCAAAAAATTATCGTATATCTTCTCCACAGGTAGAGATATATGAATGGATTTAAGATACAATACACCAACTCTTGTAATACTGTAAATGAAGAGATTCGTAATCAATTCGAGTATATAATGAATAGTGACCGAGGTTCGAAACCCTCCACGTTCGATCGAAGTGAAGAAAATCCATCAGCTACAATGACAAATCCTCCACCCTCACACTCCCATATTCCGTCGGGGATACGAGTCGCAGACGGCAACGGAGGATGCTCTTAACGGTCGATTTCCGCGACCAGCGCCGGAAGTGAGCTCCGCCCTTAAGCGATCGGGCTTTGAACGAGTCGCGACGCGATGCCGCTCTCGCATAGTGCGCAGCGACTGATCGCAATACGAATCACTGCGTCCTGGAACGAATCTCGCGGAGTCGGTCGCCGGGGAAGCAGGGCTGTCCAGGAAGGCAATAAATAGAATCCCATGTGTTAACAGTACACGGTAAGAACATGTAAAATGAAATTTCTATTAATTCTTTGTTTATTTTATGTCTTTCGGCGAGGTTCGTGTTTATGAGACCCGCTCTTCCACCTAACCGTGACTTCGAATGAGGGAATTGGGAAGAAGAGGTGCTGGATGGTCGGGGATCTTATGGTACCGAACCGACATTTGTCAGGAGTAGATGAGGGGAAACCCTAACTGGAAACCTCACNCACTAGAGCACCGCCGCCGCTAAACTACTTCTTTGGGTCAGGTTAGGTCGGATAACAGTTGCTATATCGTACGAAGATCGAATAATCTTTTCCGTTCATATCTCAATTCCTTTGTATGTTAGTTTTATGAAAAAAGTAAGAAGTAACGACAATATAATTTGTAAAAAATGTTATTTATTAGGAAAGCAGTATAAAACATAAATTCTACTTACTCCCTTCGTAAGCAGCATGACATGCCATTACCGTGACATCTGTATGTCCGTGACGTAAATGAGAATGACAGATAGCTTTTTGAGACTAACGTTACAAGTAAGACACTTTAAAAATTAATATTTTCTTCAGAATTTCTCGATGATGTTCACAAATAAATATTTTAAAAATTTTAAAAGTTTTTGATTACAATTTAAAAAAATGTCAAAAAAAAAAAAAGATTCAAAAAGGAATTCATTTTTGAAAATAATAATTTAGTCCATGTATTGCTTAAATAACCGATCGAGATGTAAGCTTATATTATTGAATCTATTTATAGAATTTAAAAATGATTGATTTTTCTGTCGGTAGATTTATCTTAAGTCGCTATTTGTTAAGGTAAACTATAGAACTAAACTGATCCAAAAGTATGTAGTACTATAAAAATATATGATATCTTACAAGTCGACGGATCGCGTCGAAGAACACGCACTAATTTCTTCTTCGAAGTTCGATTATGTTAGGTTACCAATTTCGGTTGTTCGGCTGTCATGTCATATTATTATTACGGAACAAAATAAATTGGCACTTCGCGATACGAGTAGACAAAACCCCCCAAAATCTCGTACACTCTTGGACAACCCTCGACGGCAGTGCGATGTCCTTGCGCGACGCACACTGGAACCTCGATCGCAGAGGATGACAGAGTGAGGAACTTGCAAAGCGATCGGGAAGTTCTCTTGCCTTTCTCTGAAAGGGATTCAAATGATCCAACTTTCTCTTTTGACAGTGATTGCCCGGATTCCAATGCGACTCAAGACCTGATATCAATATGAGCAGTTTCAGTTATAGTTAGCAATAGGTTTCAGTCATGTATCACCCAAAGCATCTAATTGAAATTGAAGTTGCTGCTACACATTTACGAATATAGCGTATGTTAATTTCGTGATACGTGAAAACCCTGGAGCAAAAAAAATAAATCATTTCACTCACCGAAGATCAGCCGGTGAAAGCATCCCAACAAATCATCGGACACACGTTCAATTCCTGGTTAGGACAAAGAAGATATAATGAAACACATACATTAGAATATCCACACAATGACGAGGACAATTCTTCCATAATTTTAAAGACGAATCGTGTTTCATAACCGGGGACTGTCAGTCGACAAGTTTGCAACACAAACTATTTTTCACGAAGTGGGAAAAAAAATCTGCGCAATTGAATCATTAAAATTCCTCGGAAAAGCATTTAAATTCTCTCCTAATACATCCTTTAGAAATGTAATATTTTTGCCAACAATTAGTCTACAGAAGTATACTTTTTTCTTTCCCCTTCAAATATGGTAAAACAAAAAATAAATTTCATTCTTTCTTTATCAGAATAACAAATTAAGTATATTTTTTACGGGAAAATGGGTATTATTGAACAGATAGAAGGAAATATTCGATATTATCCACGAAGTACAATCAAGTAAGGTAAAAATCAACATTTTTGAAAGTCAAAATAGCTTGAACAGACAACCCTCAACTACAAATACTCTACGTAACTGAACTATAAGACAGTTTTGTTATTATAAGGGGACATAAATATTGACTATAAATAGATGATTCCAAAAAATGTGAACGTAGTAATTATTTTTAAACAAATATTTGTTCTTCTGAATTCAATAAAATACAAAACTATTCACCTCACTAAACTTTGTAAATAAAAGTAAATAATTTTAATTTTATCAGAACATTTCATTTGACACTGGATTATGAAGCAGACGAGTTTTGTAGGGAAATACTTAAATCTTCCACATCACTAACAAAAAGTATTTAAAATTGTATGAATATAAGAAATATGAAGCATGATACACTAAATATTCATAATTACGTAATATATGCTGTTTTCCTGATGCAATATGAAGTACATGAAAAATATCAATATTGGCCTGTTTCCCCTAATTTAAGTTATCAATCTGTAGGTAAAATGAATGTAGTGGTTTCTGTACTAGTATATACGGAGTTGAATGAAAGGAGTTCCCTAGGTAAAAAGTTATCAATAATGGACAGCTTTCCACGACGAGGCCAAGGAACATTGGACAAAAGAAACATCAGACCCCCTGAACGAAAGATAAAAAAACAAGAACATAAGAAGAAGTTGAAGTTGTCACGCAACGCCCTGATCTCGCTTTGCTTTTCTTGAGATGTTCGGGGGGGGGGCGTAAATTCACACGTGGTTCGGATAGATTTCTGTCGAAAGGGGAGTTCTTCCGTGAAGAGGGCCTCAAGGTTGGGGTTGGTTGAATCAACACTCTGTGGAAGGAGGATATGTCATTCCACGAACATCAGGAGAGCTTCAGCTCCAAGGAGATTCTTTAGCTTTGAGGGGAACAGCGGAAGAAGAAAAAAAGTATGAACTAACAACTTCCAGACATAAAAGAAAATATTAAAGAACGTTTCATAGAATTCTAATTTCTTCTCAAATTATAGCGTTTGAAAAAACTCCTTTACTTATTTCCTACCAGCTATTGAAATTGAATGTAATTAACATTCTGTCTGGTAAAATGAACGTTTACCTTCATTTAGCAAGACTATTTTAATGACCTCAATAATATGGCAGATACTTTTGGCAGCCCTTTTAAAATAAATGAGTAGTTTCCAAGAAACGTCTTTTCTTGGTGTAATTTTTAAATGCGATTATCTGGGCTAGGGAAATGTGAAAGATAAAGGAATGGGTAATCATCAAGAAATCTTTTAGTGCTCACAAGTACTATACCTTATTTGCGTGATTTTCATTGTCCAGTTACGCAGAACAGGGACGCAAATTTTCGAGTACACCTAGCCTAACACTTTTGAGAGACAAGAAACTTTACTTATTTTTTATTAAAAACGCTACACTATTTATATCAACTTATGATTTAAAATGAAAATTGAACTTAACCAAATTTAATTTTTGGAAACTCTTTGTGTTTATATTATTTGAATCAGTATCTAGTTTTACTCGAAGAGAAGTGGATGAATTATACGAATTTTAAATGTTAATCTACCCACTCCATGACCAAACATGTTCTCAATTACATTCCACTATCTCTTAAAAGGGTTAAAGGTCGAAACATAACCATGAAATAACATTTCCGAACTCATTTATTAACATCATTCATCCTGCAATTAACGGTCACTCGTTTCCTTGAGAATATCAGCGACCCAACAGTTGGTTCATCCCAAGATATAAACTCGTGAGAAACAAAACCTGATTTTACGGATGGAAATAAATACTTTTGATGCGAACTGTTCTCACAACGCATCAATTGTCCAAGGAAAGGAACAAAATTTCAAATCATAGTTCTGCTTCAGGTAACGCAAGATGGAAATCTCCTTAAATTATTTTGTTCACAACTGTCCCACAAACCATGAAATAATTGTTTATGACAAATGTTTCCGACAATAAAAAAATATTGACCATAAATTGAACATTTATTTCTGGGTATGTTACCTCAAATAATTCAAAATCAGTTTATTGTATGTTTTGGATTTTTAAATATTTTTTTACGTCCCGTTCAAAATGGATCTCATTCGTGTGGTGATCAGGAAGTAAATGAAGAGATGTGGATAAGTCTGCATGAAAAAGAAACAATTAAGACACTGCGATACAAGCAACTTTGATATATGTATAAACATTATATAGGATTCGTACATTTTTAGTTTTCCTTGACCCCGACCGCTTGCTCTAGAAGAATATTATTGCATAAATTGATAATACAAACAATAACAAAATAAAGAATCTCTATATGAGAACCTATTGACAAAGAATATGTTAACAGGATCCCAAGTCAGTGACTATAAACTTTTCAAAGTAGACAGAATAAGGTTTTTTTTCGAAGAGTACATGGAACTTGAGGTAAAACACATATTTTCACCTCCTTATTTTAATCTTATAATTATATTCAATAAAAAATTGTTGCTTCATTACTCTGAAAACGGAAGTATTTTGGGAATGTTAAAGTTGAACTTGTATCTTATACATTATTACACCTACGTGTTTTGAGATATATCTGTAACTGACATATTCGGTGATGATGTATCGCTGATATACCCATCGGTTTAATACAATTATGCACAATTTTCGGTAAAAAAAGAAAAGATTATTATACTGCGTTTTTTCTCTCTTTTTTTTCATGTTTCTTATTCGTAAAGTCACCAGCATAGGCTCTACTTGTCCGAGGTAATTGTGCGTAGTTGATAAATTTCCGTTCCATCGCTTCTTGTGAAACCTTCGGTATAATAAATTTTCTAGTGTCATTTTCTCTCCATCATCATTATAGTAATTATTATTACATCGCCTGTTTCGTATGGCTTATATCAGAAAATAACGATCGTTAGGTGGTGAACATGGTAATGGCTGCTGTAAAATATTACCCGTCTGACATGAGCAGTGATCACTGGAACCAAAGTTTCCCGTTGTTAGAGATTCGCTCGTGGCAAGATAACTACTGAAGACATCGATTGACGCGGCACGGGGAGTGGAGAGTTTTGGACGACCCTGAATGGTAGCTGTACGCACGCCGATTGTCAGCTGGTGCCATGACACACGTGATTGAGTACAGAAGAAGCGGATGGTGCCACCCTTGCCGTGGAGGACGTCACCACCTCTCCCGGGTGCGCAGTTCGTACTATCCGAGACTAATATTTATATTGATGAAGATGACGTTACAACATGTCTATTTTTCGTCAGTTTTTGTCAGTGGTTGTGCTACAGAACTTTCCCAAGGCGTCTACAGAAACATCTTTACGATACGTATTGCGCAAATGTAAAAAAATATTAAAAGAAGTAAGAGCACAAGTAATTTATTGGACAATACACGAGAATACGTTATATGAAACATTCAAACATTCATAAAAACAAGAAAACATAAAAACTAAACCATTTATTTCTCATTTTTTGTAACTTCGATTAGGTACATCAATGGAAACAAACTTGCTCTGAAGTTAAACAAAAATATTTAGTAAAAGATATGTATAAAAATGTATATACAAAATTATAAATACAGGGGAATAATAATGCTGCCTTTAACCACGTGTTTCACCTTTCTCGATTTAAAATCAATTTATAATATGATATATGTTATATTCATTGGTGACCAAATACAGCACAAACCAGAATCAAACCTGATGACATGAAAGATGATGGGACTTCCACAGAACATCCAAGGAGAAAGATACGAATTTATCAATGTTAACTCTGTTAGTTCTTTACGTTTAAGAAGAGCATTTTATTACATTGTAGTACTCTCTGAGTTCTGCCATTTGACCCCGCAAATTCAATTTCATTTTCCGTCGAGTGATACTAATTTATATTTATTAACTTGCTCAGGATGTAAGTTTCCGCTTCTGATTTTGAGAGTGTTAAAAACAGTATCGAATTAAATCAAGTGAACAAAATTTTTGTGGACAACCCTCCCGTTCTTCGTGTTCCTCAATTTCTTCGCAAACCGAATCAGCAAAAACTAAGTCGAATCGTTTCGTTACCAGAGTTTACAAAACGTTCCAGCGAATCGTGAGAATACTTCTGAAATTAATATTAAGTTATTATTATTATAATCATCAATAATGTATTGAAGGGATGAATTGCAATAGCATGCTCAATGATATGCGTAGTTAAATTAGACTTATACTAATAATTAAATAATCATTTCACTCTTTCGGTTCATCTAAGTTATTTTTTATTGAATCAATTTATTAGATTTAAATTTATTCGACTTATTAGACTATGATTTAAATTAGACTTATACTAATTATTGAATAATAATTTCGCTCTTTCGATTCATGTAAGTTTATTATTGAATCAATGTATTCCAATGGCTCAGGTGTTAGCGTTCTTGTTCATCATCATGTTATCCAGGTTCAATTCCCGGTGAGGTCAGAAATAAAAATTTTGCTTTTCACATTAACGTCCCAGTTCGTATAACTGTGACTACTGAAAAGCGAACCTCCAACTGCTCCTAGTATCACTAACTCTAACTACTACTAACTACTTCTACTACTACTTCTGCGTGGACCAAGTTGGTGAACCCCAGCTAACGGGTCCACCTACAAACAATAGCCCCTACCATACAACTCCTAACACCTATCGATCCATGTAGATAAGCTTCAATAGCACGCTACATTTCCCATTTACAAATACTATTGTGAGGACAAAAGGTTATTCAAATTTTAGAAGTTCAAAAGATTGCTCTATCGGCAGAACCACCTTAAGCGTTAAAGAAGCTTATTTCAGAGGAAGGAAATTCTAGAACTATCACTTGTCGCAGAAATCTCCGCCGACATCTCCCGTAGAATCACGTGCTTAATCAAAGTAAGCACGAAGACTGTTTAATTGTGGTGGGATGAAGAAATATTGTGGGAAAGAGCTTTAGCGTTGTCTCAGCGTCCGCTTAGTGATCACAATTAGTCTGTGTCCACAGTTCTCTCAAGCGGGAGGTGTCACTTCCGGAGTCAACGCCCTGGTCAGAGCTCACGCTCCGGGGGTTGATCACAGGAGATCACACAGCGCGCGCGTGCAGGGTACTAGTAGAATAACCACAGACATTTCCGCGTCTTCTAAAATAAGCTTAAGTCCGCTCATCTACCTTTCATGAGGACCACTTTCTGTACAAGTGTTCATCACCAAGTCATCCCGGGTTCAATTCCCGGCAGGGTCGGAAAGAAAATTGTAGGTTTTTACATAAATGTCCCAGTTCATATAGCTGTGACTACTGAAAAGCGAACCCTCATTCTATCCCACTCCTATTGCAGTAGTATCACTAGCTCTAACCATTTCTAACTACTCCTACTTACCCCTCCATGTCAGCCAAGTAACCCACCTACTAACAATAATCTTCAACCCAACTTCTATCTCCTATCGCTCCATGTAGATAAGCACGCTACATTTCTCATTTACAAATACTACAATGAAATAAGTGTGAACTGAGACATCTGTTATTTTTATTTCCATATTGAGTCAAAACTTTTAGAAAATTCCCCCTCTCACCCCATCCCCATCGGGCCCAAATTCAAAATGTGTACACTGCTGTCCCAATTACACATTTCATCATATCCAAAGAAATAAGGCCAGGAAATCGGAACCAGAACTTGGTAAAAAATACTCTGATGTCACAGGAAATATTCCCCAGATAACAGAGAAAACTATCAGTCATGTTGGCGAAAATCTTCCCTGGTGGACCCTATAAATGAACCTTATTGCCAGGTAAACGCGTTAACACCCAGTCCGCCAAGACATTTAACAGATAAAACTTGTCGTCATTTTGCGTAAATCCTCAGATAAAATTCAACCTTTTCAGTGTATACAACTGCATTCTACGAGAAATTTCATAATGATTGCAGTAAATTGAAACTAGAAAACGATACTCGTAAGAACTTACATAGTACTTACGTTTTAAAAAATCTAGTTACTTTTCATTTCTTGGTAAATCGCATTATTTTTTATCCAAATGCTCGGAAGGTTCACCAATAAATTTCTCTCAGTCCAAGACATTGCCAATAAATGGTGTGGGAGTAAAGACAATGTAAAGTATTCGAGTTAAAGAATGAGTAGATAATTTTCAGCTGAACAGAAATTGGTCGTCCAGATATCGGCATTAATTATTAAATGTTCGCAAAAAGATAACCAAAGTATGAAGGGTTCCATAGTAGTAATTGGCCTGTGATTTATTTCCCTCCCTCTTCTTCCCGATAAAAAGGACCAAGGAATATGCTACCTTTCGGGGACTGTGATATAATAAGGACTTGTATTTCTTTTTGTTGTTGTTGTTGTTGTTGTTGTTGTATCTAGGAAACGTATGAGTATTTCATATTCTGTTCACCGAAAATTACATAATTTCCATCTCTAAATTATTCCTTAAGAAGTCCACCCTTATGATATTCGTAAAACTAGGACGGAACAATATTTTTGTTATATTACACAAACTATGATGTAAATACTAAAAGGAATATAATAACGAGAGTTTGTCAGAGCATCTAGTAAAGATTTGCGGCAATGTTAGAATTTCTAAAAAAAATATGCTTTAAATGAAAATATGAGTAAAATTTTCGGGAAGACGAAATAAATAAATAGTTGAAGAGATGAGTTTACGGAGGTGTTATGTAAATATTTGCATGATTTGAGTAAATATACCTAATTTTCACATTGTATTTGTTTATGCTAATTAAATAGAGAACGATATGAATTTCATAACTAATAAATTAATATTTTATAATTCTAAAGAAAACGTTTTAAAAGTATTTCAAACATGTTTTGATATTCTTAAAAGTCTTATTTTTACCAAAAAATGTGCCGAAGAAAGAAATAAAAATTTCACCTTTTTTAACAGTAGGACAAAACTGATCAGTGTTCTAAAGATATCAACACTTAAGAGTCTTTATTCAATACGTCAATTCATTCTTTTCGACAAAGCCACTTACTAGCTTCATCTACACAAGAATAGTAAACTACGAATCATACATGTACACTTCACAGTGTTTATAGTGTTCCTTTCTTGACAGAGCGCTTTGGTCCTAGATTTGTAATATTAATAGTTTATTGTATTTGTTAGTTTTTTGTATTTATTAATAGTTTGTTGTGGATTAGTAAATTAGTTTATAGTCCTCTGCGTGGTAAAACGCAGTTTGTAACAGCTTTCTTGACAATAATATTTATTTACATTTAATATTTGTTGTTACCATTCGTAACACGTGAGGAAGACCCTAATCAAATATTACCTAATAAAACTTTGTGTCAAGAGAAAATTACGATAAATATTGCGAATTTATCAAATAAAGTTGTGTGATATGTAGTATTTTATTATTCTACATTTAAAAAATGACGTAAATAGTAGAATTCATTTTCCCAACTCTTCAATTATTCTCTTTTTTTATTAGGCGCGAGTGCGAATGATCACATCTTGTGACTGCTTCAAGTCTCGAATCCTGACAAACAAATCTCAAGGTCCGTGGCCCCAAAGCCCCCTCTACACGACGCGCACTAGAAAGCTCGTGCACGGTACCTGCCCTCGCCAACGACTTCTTATCTGATCGACATACACGAAGCAACGGATCGGAAACGCAGTCGACTTCTTCGCCACTAATCGCTGTCATCTGTTTCGTTCTCTTTTGTTCTTCCGCGAAATAGACAGAGTTCGTTGTGTGTTTCTCATTAGCGGCTCCTCTCGTGGGGCTTCCCCGATAGAACTAATTTTTTATCACAAAATCTGTTCTCAGTTTTGGAAAGCTCTTTCTCTTATAAGCAGCTATTGAAAACAGCAGAAGACTGGTTGATGCATCTAAACATAGATTTTCAAAGCAAGAACGCCTAATAAATAAATAATTTAAGACTTCCTGTCTTATGATGGACAAATACCATTTAATTAGTGCTTTGAAGAACACTAAATAAATGGTGTTTGTCCATCTTAAATTATTTATTTTGTTTAAGTCATAACATTATATTCTATTCTGTTATATTCTTACGTCATAAAAATTTTCAAAATAATTATATTATTCTTTAGGCGTATATCATATTAAGTTCAGTATTTCATATTATTGACAACAGTGATTCTGGTTAAATTTTGCTGTAGTTAAATTGGTATTGCCGTTTTGTGTAGACATTAGCATAAATCTTTTCCACAGACCCTACGAAATATTGCATAATATGTAATGGTCAGTGGCGTACTTACACTTCATCAGGCGCGGGCGGGAGTATTTTTTTGAGGTCCCTACACGAACGCTTTTAGACATCCCCTTATTCAAATATGTTTGCATACCTGTCCAACGCTCTAAAGGATTTAAAAAAGTGAAATTTGAGTTTTATTTATTAAAAAATCAATTAATATTTAGGTTTTACGGTTTTAAAAATGATAAGGATAATATTTATGTTCAAATTTACAAGTTTAGATAAGATTTGGTGAGCAATTTAGAGGTCCCCTAATTGATGAGGCTCCGGGCGGACCGCCTCTCCCACCTAGGTACGCTACTGATACTGGCTGTTTTACGCAGTTTAATGGATCCACACATTAAAACCATACAACACACATTAAAATAGATCGAAAGTATTCGCCAATGAGACAACTCAGTTCGCGACATTTAAAAAAATACTATCATTATTCGTAGCACACAAGAACGTCGTTCCGGACATTTTCCAAACTCTAATCGGTAGCTTTCGCTCAGGCACGTCGTGTGAACTATTCCCACAATGCTGAAGCCAACCGAAATATCGGATCGCACCTGTCGCTCGCAAGGACCGGATATCCGGTGGCCGGGTTGTCGTTTCGCCAAGACGTCGCTCGTGGAAAGATGGCAGATATATTTCATTGGCCCAACAGGGAAAAATGACTGCGTTCAAGTGCCTGTAGTGGAGCCCGTTGTCCTTCTACAAGTCACTGGTTTTTAGAGAAATATCTCAAGGTCAACAGTAGAGTATACAAACCGTGTATTGACTCTGTTTGAGGCAGGTACATGAAGTAATAAATAATAATAATAATAAATAAGGTCAAAATATTTATTAAGGCCAATCAATTTATTAAGGTTATCATCGGAGGGGTAGAAGAGTTTTTAAAATTTGGGGCTTAAGGCAAAAATATAGGTTTTAGATGCAAAGTCCATATTTACCAATCATTGATTTATGAATATTGATTTCCCTACAATAATAATAATAATAAATTTAATGTCAAAAAATCAGTTACAAACTGCGTATGATCACGTGTTGGACAATAAACTAATTTACTCTCCGGACGCGAGAGAGGGACCATCCCAGCATTTCCGATCAAGGGCCTTAAGGCAAAGGCGGATTTAACATTTCAGCTTTAAACTCTTAGGAATAAATACTATAATATCAACAGGTTAACAACGAATTTGTACTAAATAGAGTACAAAGAAGTTATTTCACAAAATACGTATTATTATGAAAGTACGGTTTATAAATCGGACAGAATAAACGTGAATGAGTAAAAGCAATAAACAATTGTTACGAGCAAGTACAAATTAATTTAAAAACAAATTAATTTAAGAAATAATTAAAATTCTTAAAATAATAAATAATTTTTATATTATTAGAAAGTGGTCCCCCGCGAATCGTGCTAAACCTAACAACGAACAATCCCCTTCACGCTATTAAGCAATCAATTGTATGTACGTATATTTCTGAATTTTATTTCGAAATTAACATAGATATTTAGAGTTGAAAATGTGCTCAGGCATGGTCTAATTTCCTAGTAGGGTCCTAAAATTATAATATACGTATTTGGATGGTTCTTAAAATGTCTTTTGAAATGCGGACGAGACAACTTTTTATTTTTGTTTTGTCCTCTGAATCGATATTACTGTTTGTCAGGTTTTTGTCACATACTGTGATCTAAGTGATGATATTGACATCTTCTTTCTTGCTGTAAAAAATTGTCTGATTTTTTGTCTTCATTTCGTCATACACTTTTCTTTTTACTTTCCAATTATACAGTGTGTGTAACGAAAGTATAGTAATCGGTAGAAAAAGTGTTTTCGGTATGTCTTCAGATCAATACGAAATTTTTGCCATGATGTCCAATGCCGTAACGAGTTTTGTTTACCCGATATCTCAGGAACAAATTAATGAATTCAAACCAAAGCAGAGAAATGACTTTGAATTCATTGGAATAGAAGCCTGTTTCTGGACAACTCATTCCGACTTCATTTGCACACCGCGCTCCACTTCTGGTTTCTTAAAAATCAAAATTTTGAAAGAGTGAATAGAAATATTTTTATTGTATATTCAATTCTACGTACAGATAGTCAAACAACATTTCAGTAAGTCGCAACGTTTTTCAGATATGGGAAAAAGTTATTACACAAAAAACTGTTGTCACTTTTTAATTATACATTATGTGTAAGGAAAGAATAGCAATCGATTAAAAAATCGGGATCTCTTCTGGTCTATACGAATGGACGCCAGGATTGTCTATTTTCAAATTTTTAACATTGTTTTTCGGAAATTTAATTATCTATATCTAGTGGAGAACGCACGTAAACCTCGAAGAAACTTTGAAGTCTAAAGATGAAACATCAGTAGCAAGCGTGAAGAACAGACTACCTCCCGTGCCGATGACAAGCGAGCTGCGCCTTGCGTGCTGACTGCTAATACGAAACGTAGACACAAGCCCAACAGGGATATCCAAAGTCACCTCTCTCCAACAGAGTGACACGTGAATGCACCTCAAGTATTTGTACGGAATGGAAAGAATGTTTGATGTCTTCTACAAATTGATACTTCTATTGGTTTAGGACTATGGGGTCTATATATATTCTTGGAACTGAGTACATACATTAGTTTACAAAATATTTATGTCCATTATACTGCAGCACTACTGGGAGTATGCATTTCCATGACACAGAGTTTTATTTATGTTGGTTTTTAGATCCGTGGTTTTGAATACTGAGGAGTTCTGTAGGTTTGTGGTTGAAGGTGTGTGCACCAGTTTTCTTGTCTGTTTGTTTTGTATTTACATGTATATATCTAATTCATAATATTGTTGCTCTTAAAAATTTCTTCTCAACAAATCTGAATACGAAAATAATTCGTAAAGGTTCAAAAATGTGTCAATTAAGTTATAGATAACTTCAATAAAATAAATGAATAAGACTTCACATTAATTTTTTGTGTTAATAGAGAATGAGATTATAATTTATTCTAATGTTTTCGTTAATTATCCGTTAAACGCGCACAGCGAAGAAATCTATTAACTACTTCAATAACAATATTAAGTTTTAAAATTGTCTAGTATCTTCCAGTAAGACATAAATAGCTTAACGTTTTCTTTGAAATTTACTCACCAGCTTTACCTTTAAAGTCACTTTAATGGTTTAATTATTTTATCTAAATGTTGTCAAACAACGCTTTCAAAACCTTCAGTGAGAAGTACTTAATCGTGTCAAATACAAGCTGGGATATAGAACTTTGAAAAATACTCTGATTGCATCTTTGCGCTTCTGGAATTAATCAGGACCCCCGAAACCCCATTTATACTCGGATTCACTTATGGCTCGAAATATTTTATAAAAATTGGTATTGCCAAACATTTTATTCATAACAACTTTGACTACGTTATCATTCTATAGTCATTTTTTTAAATTTCGTCTTGTTTTGCTCTTTAATTCCGGGTGAAGATTCAAATGCACAAATAAAGACTTTGTTCTGCTCTTGCGGCGTACATAATGACTTTTACAATCAATAGATCAAAACAAAACCGTAATAGTTATTACCACCGATTTTTAACTTTTCATAATAAGGGAAAAATGATTTTAGAGACGAATGCAATATTGTGGTAATGGTATTACGTATCATAGTAAAATTGCTATTTTTCTTGTCATAAACAATTTTTTAAAGTACTTTCACCAACTTTAATGGCGAACCGATGATATTAATGCTGTTGAAACGACTTTCGAAGCATGGGTATTTACAAGAATTTATATATTAACTATTATTTCTACAAACATATGGAATTTTTAAGTAATATATGTAGTTGACATTTCTATGTATTTTTCGTTTCAGCCTACTAAGGCTCAGTTCTGTGTGAGTTTACTCAGGAGACACATCCTGACACATTTTGGGGGTAACAGCGTCTAGATAGAATCCTGACTGTCGTATCCGAGTATTACAACAGCGGTGGTAAGCTGCAAACGGCTTTTCAATCATTACAGCTCTATGCACTATGACATCAAAGTAAAAAGTTACAAGTTTCTTTTCTGGTCCCGCCGGGAAACGAACCCGGGATTTCTCCATGGTAGCGACCGCGTTAGCCCTGAGACTTTGATGAGGCATTATTTGCCATTATTTCTTTTAAAAATTTAATTAATCGTATTGTCAGAGTACGGTTTGACTGAAATAATATTACCGTCCACACACGTAAAATATTCATACGGAGATGTAGATATTTCACTTTCTTCAAGTCACACATACACATCTACAAACCACCAATCCTCCCACCCACGACTAGTTTCATTTCCCTCCCACCCTCATCATGTCTCCCATCGAGTGCCACCTGGTAATAAACTCCCCATGATTGGATTTGGTTCTCGGCGCGTAGACAATTTTCTTGGTGGGGGTGAATTAAGTATTCGTTTTACGTTCCGAATTTTTCAGATTGGGATTAATTGGACGTTGGGCGAATTACAATTTCACGCGGTGGAAATCCGGAATTCGGGACAGCGGTGGATGGTTGTGGACGATGACAAGCAGTGGAGGCCGTGATCTGGAAGACACATAAAATGACTAATGACTATAAATAGGAAATATCATTGTTAGGACTTTTAGGTACGCACTCTTTTTCTTAGGATAGATTAAAGCTCTTCGAAAAGACCAGAGAGAGAAATTTTGTCTCTAGATGAGAAGGAAGGCATTTTTTGAGCATCCTTTTTCTCTTTTTTGATATCTTTATCTCTTTTATCCCCAACCATGCTCGTAATCTCCATTTTTTCCCCTTTTACTGTAGCTTTTCAATCATCTTCACTGTATCTTACCATTTCTAAGAGATAGTACGTGAGAATTTCATTCCATGTATACATTGTTTTGAATCAATATAAAATATTTAATTAATGTAATTACAATTTTCTCAGCTTGTAGTGAACATGCGAATTGCGGGTACCTGACTGCAGCTATAAAACGATTGGAAGAACAAGGTCTCAAAAAGGAAAAACAATGGGGAATGTTTCCGCAACCGTCTTCTTGCTTCTTCGAGATAGGAGCACATGTGAAGTGCACTGTAGTGAGGTGAATGGAGACTAAGGGTACAGAAAATGCTCAGAGCGAATTGAATTGCAGTGCAGTGTAGTGCAGTGTAGTGCAGTGTAGTGCAATGTTGCGTTGTGTAGTGTAGTGATGTGAAGTGTGCGTGACTGTTCACAGCAATTCTGTTTTGGCGTTATTTTTTATATTTATTAATTTCTTTTAATTATATTATAGCAAATATTTTTAAATTAAGGTTATGGGAGGAGTGATGGTATATGTGTGTATATTGAAGCGTACTTGTACGTAAGAGTGTCTGTCTGTATCTGTTTGTAAGTGAAAATGTGTTTCTGTTCGTATGTGAATATACACACATATTGACCTAATTTAATTTTTTAATTTCTTAGATGTATTATCTTTATCGCTTCTTGTGTACCAATTTTCTAAGCATTTTATTCCGTGTGTATTTCATAGATATTTGGGCGAAGATTTTGTCTTTAATTTCACATTATTGTATTATGAATAATCTTATTACATTTTCCATCTGCTACCGAGTATTGCTCACTAGCACAATAATAAATTATTATTATAATATTTATTATTATTATATTTATTATTATTATTATTATATTTATTATTATATTTATTATTATTATTCCTTCTTCTAATGAAGGATGATTTGAAGTATTTGTTTGTTATTCAATGAGTCAGAACAGGAGAAAAATGATTTCTCAATTTACTACAGTAACACAGCACCTTCTTGTCACTTTTGCTACCTATTTTAGCATCTTTTCCATTCCTTTGTCATTTGAATTTTTTCGCCTAAAAATCCTAACCCTGGTGATTCTGATTGCAGAAATTTATGGACAACTCTATGGGCAAGCATAAAGATAAGGGGCAAAGTAAGGGAGTCAAAATTGAAAGAATCTAGAGAAAGAAAAATAGCCTTGATAACAATGTACATAGACATGGGGGCCAAATAGTTATTGTCAAATATATTATGACGTAAACGGTGGTAAAAACACTTCGTAAAAATATTTTCGTAAAATGGTATGATAAGCATAATTTGTCATGCTAACTACACATGTGCGTAACATTTCCGCCAGATCGGAAACTTGGAATGGCACGAAAATTCAATTATCAATTTTGTAACTGAAGGACAACACACATAGATACATACATACATATATTCATACATACGAACGAAGCAAAATCATCTTGAGTAGTAAAAAAAAAGCCTTTACAGCTTAATAAACAAAGTTAAGACTACTGAATTCTTTGGTTTTTATTTCAATTTTACGTCATGTTCTTGAAAACAATGTTTTTCGCAACCTTTATACCTGTAAGTTTTAATCGGTCACGGAGGTTCCACGTCCGGTTGATTGTCCGCCGCACGTAACGCAATTGAACAGTGGCGAACACATGGTCAACAGCTTCATAGTCAACAGTCATACGCGTAAAGATTCACATCTACTGATTACCTACCAATTTTAATTTCTTTTTTGCTCTTGTAATTCATCAATGTTAACCATATTTTACTCTTTGGTAGTAAGAGCCCTTAAGAAGAGTCTTTGAAATTTCAAATAATTTCATCTATTAGTGTTCCTATCTCCGTGCCACAGACGTTCCAGATATGTCACTTTTATCAGTATGNTCAACAGCTTCATAGTCAACAGTCATACGCGTAAAGATTCACATCTACTGATTACCTACCAATTTTAATTTCTTTTTTGCTCTTGTAACTCATCAATGTTAACCATATTTTACTCTTTGGTAGTAAGAGCCCTTAAGAAGAGTCTTTGAAATTTCAAATAATTTCATCTATTAGTGTTTCCTATCTCCGTGCCACAGACGTTCCAGATATGTCACTTTTATCAGTATGGATTTATTTTTGGAGTATTAGTCGTGGCAATGAAGTTCCCATGTAACTCGTAACAGAGTGTTAATGCCGCAATCATTCAGAAACAAGCGAAACAATATAACACCGGATTGAAAAGACCCTAAAATAAATAACATTATTGGATAATAAATGTACTTGCAGCAACGTTGACGTCATTTCGGCGTGTTCCGGTTCCAATATACCACCCGCCCAATCCATGCTTGCTAAGCGTAGGAGCGTGACCGAGCTGCACGCCGTATATACACGGTGCTTTAAGAAGTTGAAACTGCTTTGCAGTGGTAGTAGGAAACAAAACGCGGCTAAACAGCCGCAGTTATATAGTTGTGCCACACGCTATACCTCTATGTGAGGGAGACTCGCGATCACGTAGTGCGCGTAGAATAAATATACGTTTAGGTACGAACGTGGCAAGCATGTTCAGTTACTCTCGTAATTCAAATGATTGAAAACATTTTAAGTTTACTCCTAAAACTATTTTCGCGTAAAAAAAGATTTGTTGTTGTCATAATCACTCTATTTCCATTTCCATCAAATCGCAGAAAATAAGAGTTTGTGGAAACATTTGTTCTTAACCGGTTTGGTCGGGACTGAGACCCCGGTCGGTTACCCGATCGACCGATTAACCCGAAGTTCCCGTTTACAATAAATGATAATAATAAACTTTATTGTCAAAAAAGGAGTTACCACGTGGAGGACAATAAACTAATTTTACTCTCCGAAAGCAAACAAGGGACCATCCCATCAATTCCGATCAAGGGCCCTAAGGCAGAAGTTGGATTTAACATTTCAACATACACCTGACAATAAGAAAATAATCATTTCACAAGAACTTATAATAATCCAGCTATAAATCATTCGGAAAGCATTGTTGATAATTTGTAACTATTAAATAACATTAAATTCGCTAATAATTATATCAATTGATCCCGTATCTGGGCAAGAGCCTAGCGAGTCTTTATTTTAAAAAATCAGCGTCAATCCGAAGGAAAACCGGAGAAAAACCCGAGGCAGGATGGGATTACAGAATTAATGTACACAACCGTGCCAGGTTTAGAATCAAGTTTATAATTGTTCATGGTCGCTGTCGCGAGCCATATTATAATTATCATACCCTAACATACTAACATAAACGGTGGCGGAGAGAAGAAAATAGTGCTGAACAATATTTCTTTATAGCTATCGTAAATATGAAAAGCGAAGAATACGGCTTATATTTTCGGAACCGCAATAATATTTGTAGGATTATGACATACATTATTTTTTCGAACCCTTGTGGGACCATATTCTTAAGTTTGGCCAAAGAAACTTCCACGGGATAGACCGGTAAATCAGAGGACCGTTTCATCCAAGGCCGGTTAAGAGGGGTTGTGCGGTATTAATTAATTTCTTTTAATTGAAAACGTTTAACTGAATTATTTGAATTATATCATTGATAATGTTTAAACACTATCGAACTATAAAGAAAACCGTTTTCCGGGCTAAGCAGCAGTGGTCTTGTTTGGATTTTTCCAGACCTTTCACATACACTTGGGGTGAGCATCTTCAGTGGGGACGCGGCTTACAAGGACGCAGCACACGTCAAGCTTTGGTAGCAAAATAATAGTGGGGAAGGGGCAACTATCCAACTAATTAAGTTTTTATTAAGGTTAAGTCTCCAAACAAATATTTTACAGTATCATAAAAACCTTTACCGTTTGATTCATCACAAAATTTTCTTGCTACCTCTCACAGAATTGAATTTTTGTTGTGCGTAATATTTGAACACTTTCAGAGGTATGAGAATTATTATTTTCTTAATTTTCTTTTAAGCAACACCATCTACTAATTTCAACTTCTTTTCCCATCAAGTAATGCTCCATTTATAATAACCTTGTGTTTGATTTTCTAGTGGTGTTAATCGTTATATTTCGGTAGAGTCTTTATAGAATAGGCAAACAGGTCCAGATCATAAAAATAGGATGCAATACTTCAAATATTTGAAATTATGTCCGAATGTTAAACTTAGTATTTTTTCCGTTGTAGTATTTGTAAATGGAAAATGTAGCGTGCTATTGAAACTTCTCTACATGGAGCGATAAGAGGTAGGAGGTGGATGGTTGGGTTATTGTTAGTAAGTGAGACGGTTAGCTAGGTTTACCAATAACTTGGTAACAAGTAGAAGTAGTTAGTAATAGTTAAGAGTTATTGATACTGGGAGGAGGTGGATAGAGGAAGGAGGGTTCACTTTTCAGTAGTCACAGCTATATGAACTGGGACATTCGTGAGAATAGCTTCAAATTTTTCTGGTCCCACCGGGAATCGAACCCGGGATGACTTGGTGAAGAGCAAGGACGCTACCACCTGAGCCATCAGAGGGGAAATCTTAGTATAGAGAACAGTGAAAATACGTTAGACGGTCCAGCGTCTGGAACTGCAACCCACAGCATTTCGATTCAAAGTTATTATTCTCAATCAAACCATTACGGAAGTACTGGGAAAATGAACCTTTAAATTCCTTTATTACTCTAAAAGATGTGCGTGCAGCTGCAGTGAAACTTAAAAAAAAAGAGAAAAAAAACCCTTACCATTCTCCTTTCACCGAACAATTCCAACTTCTCTCCATATCACATTGCAGTACAATTTGGATCATTCTATATAGCTCTTTTTCTGTTACCCTTGCACGAAGCATAATTTGGTTCTTGTAATTTTTCGCCCAGCTTTCGGGTCTTCGATTAGTCCCGTAACGGCGGGGGGTCCACTGACGAATGTGCTTCGAAAAACTCACAGGAGCAACGTTTACAGTCCGTAATTACAACCATAAACTGTCAAACGTTGAAATAATTTTCGGAAAAGGCACTTTACAATGGCTGGAGACCCAAACAAAACGTCTGACTGGCGACCTCCATGAAGTATGTCGTTGTGGGGAGCAGAAGACAGCAAATTCTCAAGAAAATTACTTCTAACGAGGTAAAAAAATTCGATTAGTTTCATATCATATACATTAATACGCAAATGTCCCCTAGAATTTTCAACGTATCCGGACGGAGCAAATCACGGAAATGAAGTATCGTACGCATTAAAAAGTGTGTTGGCGATTCCCTATTATTTTACGTTTCACCTTTTTCCTTTCTGAGAAAACAGCATTGAAAAATATATCAAGATAAGACGCTACTAGACTTATTTTAAAACGATGTACCTTAACTTCTTGATTCAAGACACATGAAATCACTGACGCTTCTGTTAAGTAATAGCAATAGACAAATTCATAGGGAATTGTACATGGTATACGTAATGATCCATTGTATACTGTAATGAACTATTTCTTATTATATAAACTTGCCTACAACAGAAAGAATTTGGACCCTACATATATTATACAAGGAGTACAAGAATAAAGACAGTGTCTTGTATAAGAAAGTGTCACGTCAACAAGGTAAAATAATTATATTCTATAATTTACGTAAAATAACTTAATTCCCGATTATGAAACTGATTTAGTATTTATAGTACATCCAACAAACATTTCACCTAATGTGTAGCAATTATAAAAGACAATTCAGTGGATAACGTATTATTAATGTTAATTCTTTGTTAATGCATCACAAAAATCGTGAATAATATACATACTTAAAAAATCTAAATCCATAAAAATTTGATGCACATTAGTTATTTATAATCGTAAACAATCACAAAACGTCATACTATTGACTTCATTCTGGTGACTTAAGTGAATATACAATTTCCACTAGCCTCGAATAAAAAAACGGAGAAAGAAATTTATTAATTGTAACTTTAAGTTATTAGTTTTTTAAAGTAATTTACATTTGTTCCTATGTTTAATTCACGTTGTTAATTTGGAAACAGATATTTGCCTTGCATCCATCATACGCAAACGTTAAATATTATATATTTGCACAGGCGATCCTCACACACGACACGTATACAAAAGAAATATTTACTAGCGTGGCTGACTAAAAATTATAAGTAAGTACAAAATGTAACTTTTACAAATTTCACACGTTTTTTTATTTATCTTCATTGTTACGTAAAATCATATACGTAGTAATTACAGAGAAACATATAAAACAGCTATATATACAGATATATAAAACATAGGTAATGAATTAAGAAAAGCTTCAATAATTATATGAAAGTCTGAAAGAACCTTTTTAAAATCATAGACAAAGAAAGACCTGTTACAATCTGATTAATCCAGTAATGGTGGCATTACTGCATGAAGTTCCTCGGTGGCAGCGTTGCCACAACCGACGACCGATGGGTTCGAGTCACGTGACGATGTGGTGTCCTCGCTGTAACATCCTTATTGCCTCCCCCCTCTCCCCCTTTTGGAACCCACCCCCCTCAAAGAGGTAACTACTTCTCACACAGAAGCACGAGCGCATCGATGAGCAAAGGGGTAGAAAAGGGACGAGGGAGAAGGAAGAAAATGTTCGGTGAAATAATGAGTGTTTCTCGTGACAAGTCGTGCCAACTTAGCCGAGACAGAACAAGCTGACAAACGGTTCGCCATCACACCACCGAACTTAGTTCTTGATACGCGACGGCGGTGGTGGAGGTGGATATGATCGCGTAGATGGTGGGAGACCCCGATTTGATTGGTGGCAGCGATTTCGCGAGTAGTGTGAGAAAGGTGACAGTAGTGGTTACACCGCGTGGAATTTGAATATCAGAAATACTGAAGATGGAGTGAGAAGAATGAAGGTTGTGGTGAGTGATGGTGGAGGCAAAGATAAAAATAGAGGTTGCGGAAAGATGTGAGAGGTTCGTGCTTATTAATAAGCGTGACATCGCACGGAACTCGCGGCTCGAGCGGAGTAGGACAGCAGAGGGGGAAAAAGAGGCGTCAAGAGTTATCGTGCAGAAATGAAAATGGAGGTCTTTGACGGAAAAATTACCGCATAGAGACTGCCATTGCCTTGTTAAGTCAATTCTACTTCCTAATATTATTTAAAAAGTAGTAACACGGAAAACGATTTAGCGTTAGAACTTCTTCACTTTTCGAAACTTAGAGTTCCATTCTTGATAATTTTAGATACTCTTCCGGAAATGTCTGATTATATTACTTCATTAAGCTCGAAAAACTTTCTTGAATGCGTCAAATAATTTCGAGCGAAATTACATGGAGCAGTAAATGGTTAATAAGTCACGAGAGTGTTAAACCACCGTGATGAACCATACTTTCCCTTCAAATTTTAATACATTTTCCATCCTCAAACATTCTCTTGTTTTTTGTTAGCACAATGATCACTTCAATAAATACGAGACAAATGAATTAAGCAGTTCGAATCGAAATTGAAGTCAAGAGAAAAAGACAAATACGAAATTATGTCAAAAGGATTATGGTCGATCAGCAAATCTGAAATAAGTCCCCTTTTGCGAGAGCATTCCGTAAGTAAGTTCTGTGAACTCTTGTAAACCGTTGCTAAAGTGGCTCTCGACACGCACTCAGCAGCGTGAGAGTAATGATTTTGTCACGAAGCATGGGGTCTAAGGAGATTGACTACTGACACAGAATGTCAACTTGTAGTATTTAATATAACCACAAGGTACCTTGCAGATCAAGATTATTTTATTCATATTTCACATAAAATTTGTATCAAATATAATTGTCAAAATTATGTCAAAATTTATGCCAATATAAGATTTATGAAAGCATAACCTGGAAACATTCTAATACGTTAAATTTAGAAATTAATGAATCGTTCAATTATGAACTTAATGAAGCAATATTTAAACTGGAAAATTTCCACCCTTAATTTTGACTTCCTCGCTTTGTGGAACACTCATCATCATTTCAATTTTTTTTTTAATTTGTAGAAAACATAATACTATTGCTTCGAGACTATCATATCAATCTTCCCATCATTTGTATACTTCTCAGTCATTTGAAATAACAATCTTCATTCTTCGGACAATAGACTTAGAATGCAGTGACATAGTATCCTGGTCCTGAAGTACTTCACCAATGTGAATGACATATACTAGGGTTATACTACTACCAAATCAATGTCTCCGAACTAAATCATGATAAGAGTCAACAAAATTTTGGATAAAACCATTTCCATCGATGTGATGTGGGAGGTAAAGACATACTCTCAAGTCGAAGGTAAATTTTGTTGGGAGGAAATGGAACTCATCAACACAAAAGATTACCCTTGACTAAATATTTATCTGAAAACACTTGAAGTATTTGGAAGTGGTTGAATCAAATTGAAATTAAAAAAATGTTTAGTTCAAAACTGTTCACCCCCTCATTGCTCCAAAAACTAATGGCACTTCCTCCACCCCTAACCTTCGTGGCAGCGAGTATACAAGGATAGACAGACAGTGGTGGAACGGGACGGGGGAGGCAGGAGACGTGACCGCAAGGCTGATAGCCACGTCAAAGGCGTGGGTGGGATGTAGCTGCTGCCACCGCCGCTGCCGATCGTCTTGTGAGAGCGAGTACAGGGCCGCATACTTGTGGGGCTGGATTCGCCTAGTACTGAGTGGAAGAGCGGCACGCACAAAGGCTTAGACCCGCCCCTTCAACATCCTTTCCTCCCTCGAGGCATCTCTCCACCGCACACACCCCGAAAAAGTACAAGTCTGAACCCAAGTATCTGCGATATTACCATCGGAAGGGTAGCGCTACGCCGTGGATGCTGGAGAGGCGATAGGGGTTGTGAAGGAGGAGGTTGTGGGGTGTTAGACCTTCGGGGGATAATATGTGCATATTGAGCCGAGGCGGGCAGGCAGGCGAGTGAGTTCTGGAGGCTGAGTACTCGTTGGATGGGCAGTGCTGGAGGTGAAGATGGAGATGGCAGTACCACGACACGATGGTGGAAACTATCGTCATGCATTTTAGAATTGAATTGACAACGCAAGAACATGTTATAGGTAGGGAACAGGGGTGATAAATTTACCAAATATTAGACTGGTGGCAGCGTTGAAGGTGTGACTAGTGAATGAGTGGCGTCATATTACCCAAAGATGATAGGAATATGAACTTGAGAACAGGATAAAACGATTGTCCTTAATGATATTTCCCTATTATTGTGCCACTAGTAACTTCTCCTGGCAGAACAAAGCCTAAAATTTAAACGTTATATCCCTCCGCTTTGAATGATGTTAGATGTTTTCTGAATTCACTCGAAGATGTAATGACGAGGTGATTGTGAGGCAATGGAAACGCGTACAACAGAGCGGGTGAGGTTTTTCCTGTGGTTTCCTCACCCATTCTACACCAATGTCAGTTCGGAACATTAAGTTGTACAACTCAACTTCTGACCACACATGGTCAAGTGAAATAGAAGGTTTCACGGCTTGACACTTGCCACATGTCATAAAAATTACATAAGTGTCCGTGTGATATTGATATGCCATTGAATCACGCGTCAACTTAACGATGAACGTTACAAATGGTTGAGAGCGGAGGTTACAGAGCTGAATGCTCAGTTAGCTTGCAGGAAGATAGGGACAATAAGGTGATGCAGATACTGAGAATCGAGAAGAAAGTGACATTAAGGTCGAGTAATATACTCTGCTCTTGGTGACGGTCGAGGGGATGAGAGTGACGGAAACCAGGAGAAGACGTAGGACACGAAGATATATATATATATAAATATGAAAACGTTACGAGGGAATTCCTCGTTGCTATTAAAGGAATACATTAAAGATTGTTGATCCACTACTCAGTGATAACTGTGATGATGGTTTACAAAATATCTAATAATAATATCAGGTAAGAGGTGGGTGGGACTATTGTTAGTAGGTGGACCGGTTAGCTGGGTTTACCAACAACTGGACCCACGTGGAGGTGTTAGTAATAGTAAGAGTTAGTGATACTACGAAAAGTAGGAGGTGGATAGATGAAGGAGGGAGTTTTGCTTTTCAATTGTTACAGTTATATTGAACTGGGACATTCAAGTAAAATGCTAGTTGTTATTTGGGATTATAATGATCCCCACAGAAGAAGTAAGGCGAATAGATATCGTACTTGAAAAAAAATTAAGCTGCGGCGTTATCGAAAGCAAATGTAATAGATGTAATGCAATAACATTATTTACACTCTTATTTCCTAAATGTTATGAAATATAATGCTCAGAAGAACAAAGAATACTTAAGAAATATGGAAATAATTTGTTTACGTGTCACGTCAAATTGTCTTGTGTTACATTTAGCCAAAGTTGGTATAATCGTATGATTTTTTTTCATGTATTTATGGTTTATTAATAATGAATTTAATGCATATAGAAAATGTTATTTTTTATCAATACGCCACGTTGGTATGTATGTTTTCTTTCCTGAACGTGTCAAGGATAACGCAGTAGATTCTAGAAAGCAAGAGGCACTGTAGGCGGTGATGACTAAGGCGCCTGCCATCGTCTGTTCTGCAAAGGCCTTACCTCAAACACGGCATGCTTCCTACACTAGCAAAGGGATTCCCTACACAGACCCTTCAGCTATAATACGGATTCTTAACTGAGTGACTGGCGTAGATGTAGTATTAAGTTAGAAAATGCACCTCCGGCATGGAAGCGCCTAAGGGCGAGCAGAAGGGCCCTTCACTGCCCGAGAACCTGGGTTGAGATGAGAGGTTAGGAATATCAGAAGGGTATAAGGCTCTTGAGATGAGATGTATTCCATTCTATTGAGTATTCATTCTGGAATAATAATAATTCGTGGAGTTCGAATTCCTAGGAATTTGTGTTCTGATGTTCATACAGCAAAATACTTTGACGCCATTACTGTATTTAATAAGATGGGTATAAAATTACTTGTGAAAAGAAAAAATGTTAAAATCAATTTCGGAAATATTAAGAATTCAAAAAATTATATTCCTTCATGAAATATTTTACCTTTCCTTGTCTCTCTGCAAAATACACAAGTAAAATAAAATGTATTCAAATATTCTTTATTCCTTTAATTATTACCCTTAAAATACTTTTCAATGACAAGCGTGATACATAGTCTCAAAATAAGGCAAGAGAATGTTAAAAGCAAAATAAAATGTTGTATACTAAATTAAGCAATAAATAATAAATGAGAGAAAAGTAAGAGAGAAAATATTTCACACGTTACAACCGTCAATGATTTAAAAAAACCAAAAAAAAAAAACCCAGAAGAAATAGAAATTATTTTAGGGTAAAAATTTTACGAAATTGCTATGTGTGAAAGCATTTTAAGGAACCTTATTCAAAATTCACCAAAGTGTTTTTTTTGTTTTTTTTAGAAAAAAAGCATATTATTAATTTTTTTTTAATTTGTAAAATAATTTGTATCTCGATAGTTTTCTCTAGCCAAATCTTGATTCAAGTTGACGTATTGTGTGTTCAAATTCAATTATTAAATCGACCTCGCTTATACACAATTATTTATTTCTAGTATCACAACCTTTCAGCAGTATATTGCTGCCATCGTCAGGCGAACGTTAGTGTGTGGACATTTCAACAAATTTGTTTGTTTTGTGTTAGTTACAAGTATAAAAACAATACAAATAAAACAAGGACAAAGAAATAATACATAATTTGAAAACACAAACCTTTGAAGCAGAAAAATCATTGTAAACAAGTATTAATTTTGGATAAGTTTTCTGTGTCACTTTGTAAATTTAATGTGTTATTCGTGAACGTGATATGTAACATTTCTGTTATTATACGTTTATAATAATTTGGTTTCCGATCTAAAATTGAAATATTTTCCCAATCTATCGAATGGTCAAAATTTAAACGGTTTAATAAAATACATTATATTGTAATGTTTTTATGGTACGCTAATGTTCCTTTATTCGCGTCTGTAATTTAGGTTTCCTCTGTCCGATATAGCAAAAGGGACAATCTTTACAAACAAGTTTGTAAACGACATTTTCTGAAGAAATGTTGTCGATTATATTTTTCCACTTAATTACAAGATTATAATGTCGTTTCCTTATGTTTCTCACCAACCAAATGTTTTAAATAATGTCAATATTGTCTTTTAATCTTCGTGGGTTGATCCCATGCTTTATGTTTAAAGGTACTGATGCTTATTTGTTTTCAAGTGGTTCAAAAAAGGACATTCAAAAGTCTTTCCAATTTTTTTTATTGGGGCTTTAGAGCTTGCTAATATCTGGGTCACTAGAGCCCAATAATCTTTTCAAAATTTATTAATTGACAATTTATTTGGTTATCTCAATTTATCCACCTTAGACTCAAACTGAAGAATAACAAGCTCCCACAAATTCTCATCCATCAAAGTTACAACTCCATTCTCACTCATCCTTTCCTCATAAATATGAATGTCCGAACATTAAAAAAAACGCACATTAACAATATCACATCCAGTGAAGGTGAGTCATGGACACACACACACACTCATTCCGATTCGCAGATAACCACATCGGAGAACGGCCTCATTTTATGAGAAAATTATGCGACAGGTCACCGACTAACATCCTGCTCCTCGGCTGCTTAGTTTCGCGTGCAGCCACTGTGACGAAAGAGCTCTGTGATGCGGTTTTTCACAATCACAAGGAACTTCTATTCTCTTAGGCGGTCGCAGCACTCCTGGTCATGCACAGTAATTACTCAGACAGTACATTGAAATGCTTTCGATTTAATTGCGACTCTCGAGATATCCCACTCCTTTATTTTAAGGAAATATAAAAGTTAATGAGATTTCCTGGTTTTCTTTTCACATCAGACATTATTTTGTTCGTTGGGTTGGATATCCGAAAAACATTTGATGGTTGCTGTTTTATAAGTTACGAATTCTCAGTTGGGGTTGGAAAGGGAGACACGGAGCTTTAAATAAATTAGAAGACCAGATGTAGTTATACAAGTAACAATGAGTCTGAGATAAACAACTGAACAAAAAATTGAAGGTATCGTTCTCGATTCGAAAACATTGGAGGGACAGCGCAATGCTCTCAATGTATTGTAGGGTTTTCCCTCATGGTCTCCAGGTGGAAGAGTATTCATGGTGGTCAAAATATCGCCATATCATAACGTAAATGAGACATAAAAGAAAGAAAAGATAGCGACAAATATTCAAATACAATACATGATTAATACTTATTCATGACTATCTGAATCGCAGTGAATAAGTCGCACGAACAGAGTGGAAAACATATTAAGGGATTATAAATGTATGAACTGTCAGTAAAATACTTGACCAAACAATTACCTTCGCTTAAATATCCCGCAACATTGGTCTGACCGAACATTAATTATCGTAATTAAATTTCTGCAGATGATACACATTCTGATCAGACGAGGAAGGAATGTTCGTCCAAGTTTTGCTTTCAGCTATTTCATTCGGGGAAAGAGTGGGTATGAAGAGATCCCTAACCTGTTATTTCTTTATAGCGGCACTTGTTGGATAATGTTGATGAAAACAAGTTTCTTTTTTTAAACATAAAGGATTGAAAGCAACAAATGAATTTAGTTACAGACAGGATTGTTGATTTTCCCATCTTCAAGTGAGTTAGATACAGTAATAACCATGGCTTGGTTTATGCATATATTAAATTTAATAGTGCATATAAATGCATACTTGTGAAGATTTTTTGTATGCATATAAATGCATTCTTTTGTTTGAACTCTACAGTAATTCAACCAAATAATTATAATCAATTAGGATTTACATATTTATTATTTAAATATGACTTCTACTGTATGAACGAAATCAGTGGTGTCACTAACTCAATATACTCCTGAACTTTCTTAGTAATAAGTAGTTACATATCGTTCATGGTCTGCAATAGTGGCACAAGTCAAAAATCACGTTTTGAGATAAAAGTGTTTAAAATTGTCATTGCTATGAACATACAAATAATATTTAGCGACATTTCAGCCATCTTACGGTGTAATATTGAATTATGAGATGTGCCAGTATTGTTGGTGGAAAGAATGTATTGTTTTCATATTGAGACCTGTACTTAGTCCAAAAATCGTAGTATTTGAGTTGAGCCACTGTTGCAGCAAAAAAGAGATGTATATAATGTTTTTTTTTTCGACTGCATATTTCGAAATTTTTTAGTGCATGTTTTGACCTTTTTTAGTGTATATTTTAAGTGCATATTTTGAACACATCGATCCGAGTCCTGGTAATAACACAAAACCGTCGCCATTTTCTCAAGAAGCACACGCTACGTGATCACGTGACGCGATCACGTGACATGGTCGAAGGCCTTCAAATGGCTTCATTAGAGCAAATAAACCAAACGGTCGGTGAACAGTGTCCCACTGAACGGAAGCGAGCGAGCGTCCGGACTGTCACGAATCGGCAATCTATACACCAATTATAACATAAACTAAAAAATACGCAATTAGACGAACGAGAACGGAGAAAACCAAATTAGTGAAAATCATTAGTGGTACGTAGAAGTGTCTCGAGGTTACTAGTTAGTGACGGCAACAAAACTACACCCTCAAGGGAGTTCTCAAGGGACCTTACAATTACCTTTGGTATCTTGTTTCCACGTCACTCTTTCTTTTAATCTGAGCTTCATCTATTAAATATTAACTTGCTAAACTGAATGAAACGAACATTCTAGACGATAATACGAACGTTTACGTTTATTTAGGAAGACTATTTTGTTTACCTGCATAATATGACAGGTACTGCATTCCCCCATATCTGCTAGGGAAGTAATGGACACGTTTCACACAGTTTTCTATTTAGCATTAAACAATGTATAAAGGACATGATAATGCACCATGGAGCATCATGTAGCTCACATTCAATTCTCTTCGGATATTTTTGGTGCGAATAGTCAGAGGAGTAACAGTTAAAATCTTGTCAGGACTAAAGTAATCAAGTAACATCTTTTTCAAGTAAATGAGTCAGTAGCTTTTTTAAATTTAATTTTGCATTCCAAAATTATCACATTAAAGTAGATTTAGCCATTCCGATAATGAGGGACAATAGAGTATCTGTAGTGCAGTTCCTGGGTCAGTTCCTAAGCTATGTGAAGGAGATGAGAGAAAGAATAATATGCGCTGAAACCACTGATTCAAATGAGCCGTGATTCTGCCTCTTCGTCTTTTTCTTTAGTTTCAGGCGGAGACGTGTTGAGAAGACATTCCAAAGCATTACGTCAATTATGTTTTTTAGTATCGTAAATAATTGAATTTTATTTTAATCTTTATTTCTATGGCAAAACTTGTATATATCACATAATTTATTTCTCTTATTGAAGTATCTTTTGTAAATATGTTTATATTAATTGTATATATTCGTGTCCTGTGGTTCCCAACGGTGCTCATTCAATCGATAGGTGCAGTATACTTAAAAGATATTTTACAACTAAATTACACAATCTCAAAGAAGCACTAAAGGATGCTTAAAAATACTATTACGATACAAATCACAAGTAAATAAAATTATAATCATTTTCATTTCAAAAACAAAGATTGACAAAATTAAAACTGCAACTATCCATTTACTGAGAGTGAATACCAGGGCATTGTATGCACAGCCCACGGCTCTACTGAAGGGGCAGTTGAAAGTCGTATAGGCAAAAATCCTCGCCACACATTTGTACATAATTAATATTTTTTGTAAATAAAGCGCCCTATTGAAATTGATTTAATATTTACATACTCTTACTTCATAAAGGAAAAGGTGGAAGATGAAATGGCCAACATATCTTTTAATCTTTTACACTAAAGTACGATACTTCATTTGTGTGATTCACTCCGTTTGGTTACGCAAAATAAAGCAATAACAAATTTCTGGAACATTTGCGTATTAATGTATATGATAGCGTTAATGATAAATGCAACCGTATCCGAAGTCAGGTTTTTTCTTTGGTTTTCCGTTTGGAAAACCAAATTGTAGTGATGGTCTTTTGCTTTTGCTTTCGTTCTGAAGGAAAAGCTGCTAACTGTCCATACGTAGCCTCCACTGCATTTTTCCCATTTTATTGTTAATTTTAATGAAATATTTTAGTAAGCAATCTTTTCACATAAAATAGTGAATTTTTTTTTTCGTAAAAAATAATGAGGATGTGTTTTGCATCTGTGTCCCTTTCGCTACTGTTACATCTTTAACGAAGAGTGGCCAAGTCCACATGTTGCACGGGACATTGTCAAAAACTCAATTGGAATTTCATTTAAGAAGTTGTTTTCAAACATTAATTCCTGGTATTTGTTGGGTTTTACTCTAATGTACCATAATTTTTATGGGATGTTATCATCATAATGTTAACTAGATTTATTCAGTATTTTCCCGTAATTATCCTGTAAAAATATCAAGATATAAATGAACATATTCATCAAATCAATTAAAATTATCACTTCGTCCCAACTCTGTTCTCAACAGTGGCGTATGAGGACCGGGGCGGGTACCTCATACACTGGACCTTTTGGAGGCCTCCTATAAATATGTTTCCATACTTTTTATAAAAGTATTTCCATACCCACTCATTTCTATGTATTAAAAAGAAATGAAATTTGAGTTTTATTGATTTATAAACTCAACTATTATTTAATATATGTTTTTTTTAATGTTTCAGACGATACTTATGTCAACATTTTTTAACATTTAAATGAAATTTGATGGTCCATTTGGAGACCCTTTACATGATGAAACCCACGGCGGGCCATCCGAGCCTAGGTGCGCTGTGACCTACCCCAGCAAAAAAAACTAAAACGCTAATTCTACTATTACGAAACAGTACTGAAATCGTGATTGGTTTTTCATTTCATAAGAACCAGATCATGATTTCTCAAAATAATCGAACTTCGTGACTGATTTCCCTAAATTTTGTATTAGTGCCATCTCCTTCCCTTGATTTGTATATTCACATTGAATGCGGAATAATCGAAGATCACGGTCCGTGTTAGATCAAAGCACCGCACAAGCACAAACTCTTCAGAACCGGTTCAAATAAGTGTAATTCGTAATGTTTCCATGATTCCAGGGAAGGCGTGACAGAAGGCAACGGCAGCCGTAGCGAAAGCGACACAGTGCCTCGCTGATTCACACCACCAGCAGGACTCTTGCATTGTAAGAGACGGAAACGAACGAGGTAAAGTAAAGAAGACCTCCGGAATCATATGAGCTCATATTGTAGTTTAGGGAAGACTTCTATCAGTAAACAAGTTTATATTACGACGTATGGAGAATATTCATAACTTGGAAATTGAATGAATCATTTTATACGGTAATATAAAATTTTTTAGCAGGAATTTTTTTTTACATGGATAAAATACTACTGGCAGATACTACTTTCCCACATCTGCTAGTTGAAGGTAAGTTTCACTCGGCGATAAACAATGTACATTTGACATCAGTTAGGAAAATAATAATAATTTATTAATCTGCAAGTGAGGAATGCTCAGTGGCATGTAGAAAAAAAGATATAACAGAATACTAAGAAGTTAAATAACAAATTATGGTCCACCAAAATATCTATAAAATACACACACACGGTATAAAATGGTTAGAAAATAATTACACAAGGTGACAATGAGAAAAGAATACATTTAAGAAATTAATTATCTAAATGAGGCCCGTGTGTGTGTATATTCAAATATTTACACAAAACATATTTTCGCTTACAAACGGACGCTTCAATATACACACATATATCATTGCTCCTCCTATACTCTTAACGTAAAAATAGCTGCTGTAATATAATTAAAAGAACTTCATAACTATAAAAAATAAAACCAAAACAGGATTGCTGTGAACAATCATGAGCACTTCACATCTCTTCACTGCAGTAGTATTCTCTCTAAACATTATATGATAATACACAATGAAGCAATTGTTTATTAAAATAAACCGTATTAATTTCTGATTGTTGAATTCGTTTCAATCACAAGTTCATTTGAACGTTTACAAAACTGTTTAATGTTATTTTATTTTTAGAATTATGCCTAAATAAGTTCAATAGTTCTTTATTAAATTAATCTTGTTGATTTCTAATTATCGAACTTGTTTTTTAATACGAAATTGTACTCCGTCAAACAGTAGATATTACCGAATCCTCCCCAGTAACAGTGGAGCATCGACGTAAGCAATACCTGAACATAGTAGCAGAGGAGAGGACTGGCTTCAGAGATACGCGTCCGGCAGTTCGGATATTATGGAAGGGCGGAGGGATGGAGGGAGAGAGAGGGGGGAACAGAGAAATCTGACAGGCGTCGAAAGCGACAGGCAGATGCCTCTACGGCAGAGAAGGAAGGGCTGGCTGTCTTCGAATGAAGCGACAGTCGGCTGTCTCTCATGGCTGCCACGCGGACAGGCAGGACTCCGTGGCCACGAACGGTATGTTGGTGAGGGATATTGAGGATTCACTTCGTCATAATCAGTTCTCAACACTCGTCAAGTTTAAACTGAATACTTTCGCAATTGAGGCGTGTAAATGAAAAAGGTTTTAGGTGCCATAAACGTGTTTTTACAGGATACACGACAAAGTGGTTAAACGCCGTAATTTAATATGAAAGTACGGAAAAATCATCATAAATTTGTTGTTTGATGTTGCAACTAATGGTGCTTAAAGAACTAAAATATATCTCTAAATTTAAGATATCCTGTTGAAAACATTGTTAGTGCCAAATTATAAAGACATGACCAATTAAGAATAAATGAAAGATGTGATGTTGTCTACTAGTAAAATATTTATTCAGATACTACTTTCGCCAGCTTAGCTGGCATCTTCAGTCTAAAATAAAACGAAATACAAAAATATAAACATTATGTAAGAATGCAAAATACAAGATTTTTTTAAGTTTATAAACATTTGAAATTGTTAAAATTATGAAAATTTGAAATTATTTAAAATTTGTTAAAATTATAAAAAATGTTTGGAATAATTAAAATATAATAAAGTTTTTAACTGTATTGGAAACAGAGCAACAAATTAATCTGAGAATAGGAGATAAAAGCTACAACTAATTGAAAATACAAATGAGTAAGTTGAACGTACCTGACAGTGGCAAGTATCAAAGGGCAAATGTGCCGAAGGGTTGGATTGGACGCTATTTAGGAACTACAGGTACGTAGGAGGAGGGGTTCAATTTGAGCACTGATCGGGAAAGTCCTGTGTATAAATTGGTTATTCCTGGAGAAGGGACAAAAGAGGAGAAAGGTTGCTTATATGTTCATTGCACAGAGGGGCATTCTGCTTTTAATGATTTATGTAAACACTGACAAAACAGTGTCTATGTCATTTCACAATAGTATCACAAAATCTTTACCCCAGGTTTCTCTTTCTTTAAACGGAACACAATTAAAAACTGTTACAAATACAAAATTCTTAGGT
>NNCF01126922.1:3459381-3493409 GCA_002313205.1 Laupala kohalensis | reverse complement strand
GCCCTAGAGTGTCAACCACTCTTTGTCAAAAAGGACCATATCATTCGGGAATCGTGCTATATAATTCCCTGTCCAAAAATATAAAAGATATTATGAAATTGAATATCTTCAAATCCGCGGTTAAAAACTACCTCCTGCACCAGTGCTTCTACAATGTAAAGAATTTATTGCTTTTAATAAAAGTTAAATCCGTCTTATACTTTATTACGCCATTGCTGTAGTACTTTTAAAATAACTTATAACAATTTCAAAATCTATTTTCATGTATGATTGTTGTCTTATGATTTATATTAATTTAGTTTTATGTGTACTCAACTTTGGCACGGTTGTATACATTAATTCTATAACCCCATCCTGGCCCGGGTTTTTCTCCGGTTTACCTTCGGTTAGAGGCGGATTTCTTATACAGGTTCTCTAGGCTTTGTCTAGGGGCGTATTTATTGTAACAATAAATCGTAAATTTAGTGTTATTTCAATTCTTATGTCATACTTGTCAATCTCGCGACCATTAGAGACCAACGCTATCTTTTGACCGTCTCAGGAGTTACTCTATCAATAGAAGGCACTTGGACCGAATACCACAGCAGTGACGTTGCCAAGAAGAACGTTTGTCGTGGAAAAAAAGTATTGTTTTTTTTTCTTCACTTAGGCTCTTATGCACTTAAGTACATGAGTTAAAATAACCTCAATTCAAACATCCTGGGTGAGATCAGTATTTTTACTATTTAACCCATCGGATCAGTTAAAATTTATTTACCATTTCAATGCTGTAATTCAAATTTTCACAGCCTACGCAACAACATCAACTGATGAATAAGTGAAATTAAATCGTGTTCCGTAGCCCAGAAATCGTTTTTTTTTATTTCAAAAGAATTGACACCAAAACTTACTCAAGGAAACAGATCCATGGCCTAGAGTAAAGTTTTTGTACTTCAATGAAACAGAAGAACAAATGCATATATTTTTGGTCCAAAATTTAAAAATTTAAAAATTGTCTCATTGGGCTTTTTGTATTACGAGCGAGATGAATAATCAAAAGTATCTGTAATCAACGTGAAAAAAAAATCACACAAAAAGTCGTCGTATAGAAACATTATGGTGTACGAAGTAAAGGGAACAGCGCATAATCAAAGGTTGGTAATTATTACTATTTTCCAAAAGTTCCATTTATCGTATAGTCTAATTCATGATTTAAATGAATAGGTATATTCTTACGCATTGTCCCGCCGAAAAAATTGTAAATATTTACGAACGTGCTCGGATGCGTTAATTCATCACAACACGACAGATGGCAGCACCTGGCAGAAGTCATCTCGGAGCGGCTCTTCAGGTGAAAAAGCGGCAGTAGCTTTGAGAAGCGGTCCATTCAACAAAAAGAGTTTCGTTCTGACCGACGCGAACGCAGTGGTAGTCTTCGCATCTGGCGTATCAGGAGGGTGGAAGACGACAGGAGAGTCGATGGAGATGTGTGATGATATCAATGATTCTCAAATCTCCTGACAGCTGTCACAAACGAAGTTAGTTTTTCATATATTTCTTCCGTTTACTTATACGTGGAGGAGATTCGTGGTAACTTTCTACCAGGTGAAAATGGCGACGCTATCATTTGTCTTTAATNGGAGGAGATACGTGGTAACTTTCTACCATGTGAAAATGGCGACGCTATCATTTGTCTTTAATCGAAAGTTATCACTTATCTTCTTCCCGTGTAAGTAAATGCATATTTTTATTCTTCGGAGTATGCTGAAATATTCAATCCGCCTATGCCATGGGACCCTCAATCGGATTTGATGGGATGGTCCCTTGCATGCTTCCGGAGAGTATAATGGTTTATTCCACGTGGTCATACTCAGTTTGTAACTGATTTTTTGACAATAAATTTATCATCATAACTAACCATAAACACGTAGGTATTTATGACACGGCTACGTTAGCTCATACTGCTTAGTTTGCCGCCTAGGTTCCATTATCTCCTGTATGGGGATGTGTTTCAGGGCTTCCTGGATGGAAATAGTTGAGCGGTTGCGGATGGCACACGAGTGCTGTGGTGGTTCACACTCGATCAAAGCAGGTTCGCGGGTTCGATTCCTGGCTCGTCGCCGTTGTCAGCTGATCGAACTTTATCATGAAATTAGTTTTTTATTTGAAACGAACACAGAGAAGTATTTTCTGCTCATTGTTTTACATGTGGTCACACGCAATTTTTAAATGATTTTTTGTTATTATTATCATTCTACAACTACTGGAGATTGTGTTACTCGAGATTAAAATGTAGCAACATTTTATCTGTATTTTTTAATATATTCGGGATTAGTCTAAAACAAATACGAGAGTAGAAAAAGCAATGTTTAGCTATCTGCTACTTTCGGTAGCACAAACAAATTACGCTGTGAATCCATAAGAAAGACGAAGAGTACAATATATGAAAAAATTCATGGCATGAAAGTTTGCGAAATGGAGACAAGCATTATGAAAATAGGGACCTGGGTGAAAATTATTTTAGTGAAATTAATGAACTTTTGTGATGTTTTTCAGATTTAAATTTTATTTCACATTCTGAGGTAACTATGTCTTCTAGGGTAGAACTTAACTGTTGTTGATGAAAACATATGTCGCGAGGACGTAAGCAAGAAAGGACCAATTACTGTGATAAAAGGTGCAAAAGCGGGAAAGGATGATGTGAAGATAGTAAGGGAGGATGGTTGGATGTGGAGAGATAACGCAATGATAGAGGTGGTGGTGAAAGGTGGTGAGAGAAAAGGGAAGATAATATGGATGATAGGTTCAGGCGCGTAGTTGGAGGGGGCTATTCGGGGAGTCCGGACACAAATTTTTATAAGTTCTAATAATTAATTAATTCGTATAAAATATTGTTAATCACCATTAATTAATAATACAAGTCAACAATAGAACATCCCATCCTGGCCCGATGCTTTTTAGCAAACATTACTCAACATTTCTCTGATTCTCCTTCGGGAAGAGGTGGAATCTCTAGTCGCCGATCTCATTATAACACTACAGTAATAAGGAGGGACGAGCATTTCAAGTGAGTCAAATCACCAAGATATGTAATTGTGTTCTGTATTATTATTCTAATTGTTTTAAAATTCAACAATAATAACGAAGGAAAATCATGATTTAACGTGTATCTATCAGTTGATCATAGGTACAAAACAATATCCAGGAAGCCGCTTGACTCGTTTTCAATACGTAACAGCATGTAAGAAAACATGGCGTCCGACTTTGTGATTTATGCGTCTCACCTCAGAAAAAGTGAAATATCTTCCTTAAATATCCGGTGACCTATAGATAAAAGTGATGTAAAAAATACTACGGAACATTTACCACAAATCAAATGAATCTTCCATCATTTTCGTAATTAAAAAATTGGTCATTTTTTGGAAATAAGTGTTTTCTCCATAAAACGCAATGTATTATACCATCATTTATAATCGCAATTATTTGATTGAAATGGCCGGTGAGGTATATTTTTTAAGTTGGAATCACAGAAAGTAAATATTAGTCTGTTTATTTATGCCAATTTCAGATATTTTTATGATTTAATTAAGAGTACTATTTATAAACAATATTTACTGATTTGATAATAGATATACGTTGTTATTAAATAACTTTTCTGTCTCTGTTAACCAAGCTTGTTGTTATTCCGTTGATATTATAATACGGAGCTAACTTTTCTCTTAATTCTTACCTTAGCAGTGCGCTAAAATGTTAAATCCGCCTCTGTATTATGCATTACAGGATGTTTCCTTGCTTTCTTCCAGAAAATAAATTAGTCACGATAATTTTGTAACAGCTTTTATGCCATAAATTTGCTGTTATTTATTATTAAAATACTTTATGGAAAAATAAATACTTAACATGTAGACAAATAACTGTATGGTCCAGAAGAGTGCAGTGATCAAGGTTCCGCGGATAAAGTAAATCAGAACAGAATGAATGTAAAATATTGGAAATATGAAGCATCGACAGAGAGAGAGACAGAGAGAGAGAGAGAGAGAGCACCTGACAGAAGACGAGATGGGGGAAGAAGAAAGAGAAAAGTGAAGGAGGAAGGTGATGGCGGATGTGGGAGGGCGGCGAGAGATAAAGCACTGAACTCATTAGCTGCGACTCCGCGGCACCGACAAAGGCAGCAGGAGCAAGGGCGGTGGCGGTGGCGGAGGCGGCGGCGGCGGCGGAGGCGAAGGACCCTCGTCCCATTATGATCCCACTGCTACAACCATTCGCTGGCTGCCACGTGAGACTCTGCCTCCACGGGCGAAATATCCTTCTCCTATTGCCGTCCACATCAATACATCGAACTATAGTTTGTCCACTGTGGGAAGAGCGACAAATACAAAGGGCGTGTTTACTCAAAATTGGGGGGGGGCATATAAAACAATATTTATAATTTCCAATATTTGGAAATTATCCACGGGGTCCTTCCATTAGACATATATGCCACTATATTGAAGCTCAGAAAATTGATGAGGAAAGAGAAATCAATGGAACGGTTTCCACACGGAATAAAAAAGAATCAAGAAAGGAACTAATAAAGCAAACCAAATGGAGTAACAGTAGAAAAGGGAAAATAACATACACATGTAATAGAATTTATTTCGGGTCATGCGAACTTCAATGATTTCTTGAACAAACGAGGACTAAAAAGGTAATGGAAAATATGTGTGGATAAGAACGTGAAACTCGAGAACATCAGATGTGAGATTGTGTACTATACGGGGAGGAACAAGCAAGATACGTACTATCAGGGATACGACCAAAAAATTACAAAAAAGAGACATGCAGTGCATATAGAGATTTCGTCACCCAGCTAGGACATATAAGAGATGCATTAAGAAAGGAACCAGAAGATACTTAATGAGGATTGAATTGTGAGAGAGCAGAATTTTGAGACAGACAAAGTGAAATAACACAAACGACAAGACAAAGAGGACAGAAGATTTTTGCGTCCGCTTCCCGTGGCAGGGATAGGAACACTGAGATAAACAGTGATAATGCGACGCTATAAGAGGTTAAAATGAACAAAGGGGAAATTACGTATGTAAGAGGCTTGGAATGATACTGTTCTTAGGCCAGGTGGTCATTGTAGCCATGATCAAATAAAATAAATGAAGGGAACAGCAATACGACCTATCGTGAGTTATGGAACAAGTGTCGGGGTCACAAGGTATCAAATGTGCACATGGAGGGGAAACTTAAACACGCATTCTTAAATTAAGTACATGTTACTCGACGGTTTCGACAGAGGCATTACAGGTACTTATGGGAATAATGACACTTGACCTTCGCTTGACAAGGTTAAAATTTCTGACGAGGGAGAGATTTATATAACTGGTGAACGACTTACATAGGAAGACAAGAAATCAAAAAAGAAGTTGACAGATGAACCTGTAAGGGGATGGCAAGAATGATGAGATAAAGCAGAAGTTAAAAGACAGACTTAGAAATACATACGAGACGTAATATTTGGATGGAAAAATAGAAAACGTTTATTTTTCAGACATATTAGAAATACTTAAGGGACATGGGGACTTGGAGCAATATATAGCAAGGATCGGGAAGGCAACAGACAAGGCAAAGACCGGAAGATCGCTCATGCACTAAGGGAATGTCCCTTATGTGACGAAGAAACACGGGAATATTATTCGAACCAAAAAAAGAAAGAAAAGAATTTACCTACTGTAAGACAATGATGAACTAATATCAACAAAAGACAGATACCAAGATTTCTGTACGTACAACGACTATGTGTGATAATGGATGTGTAGAAAAGCGTAACATAAAAAATTGTACAAGATTGCACCCTTTTCTCTTCGCTGGACACGGACACTTCCAGTAAAAGAAGCAGGGTATAGTGGGCCTAAACACGTAGTGCAAGATATATAGGACCTACTGCTATAGATTGTTTCTATAAGTTATATTTATAATAAAGCTACGGAGATTGTTCCGGCTATATAGAACAAGAATTGTAGATTAAATACTAGCTTAAATAAAGGAAGTAATAGCAAAATATTATTCTACACTTTACTAAACTGACAAACCATCAATAAAATTCAAATTAAAATAATTCGACAAACAAGTCCGCAGCGAAGCAGGTGCAAGAATGAAAATTTCCATTCCACATCACTGCACCAGAATGCGTGGCATTTCAGCAAACATTACTCGACGACTAATTAAGCAAGAATTGGAGTGGATTGGATAAAAATCGAGGGAATGAAAACTAGAAAAAATGCATTAGTGTGATAATTGGCACGTTTATATTTAGATATATAAAAAAGAGAAAAATATTCGGTATGTTGGAATTGAGACAAGGTGATACGTAAGAAATAGCAAGTCTTTTTCTGCATAACGTTTGTGACCATTTTCGCAGCACAACTAATGTGAAATATAAATCTACCGACACGGGGTCATCTTTGAAGATATGAACCTTCCCACTGTTGCAGAATAGGATTCAATAAACTCCGTGGATCTTTGAATACAATTAAACTAACGAGAATTATAGATAGAAGTATCCTTACAAGTATCGCAAGTAAGAGCTCGGAAAAATCCACCCTTTTATTGAGGTTTGCATTTGCTTAATTATGTGAATCGTCATTCCATTTATGCTTCTCCTCGTGGTGTGTTACAAAAAAAACAACAACAAATAAACATTAGTCCATTAAATTTTATCCCGAACATTATTGAGAACGATAGTAACAACAGAAAATAATACTGAGGAGTATTTTTAGAGAGAATAATTGGGTTGATTTGGCAATTTATTGCAGTTCATTAGATGACGATCAGATGCAAGTTCCAAGGATAAAAAAACACATGTTCTTATTTTGCAAAATGATAAGGTAATAAGTTGGAATTAATACTAAACTCAAACATTCACTCTGTGCTTTCATTAAATGACGAATTTTTGTACTGCTTTAAACGTATCTGCTAACTTGAAGGTACTTTATGAAATTCTGTAAAATGGCGGGAATGGTCTAGAAACATATTTTGAAAATGTACCGTCACTCCCGAATTGAAATGAAAAGTTTTGCGTTTTTTTGTGAATTAAGAACGAAACAGACAACGCTAGATTCAATGATGCGGAAAATGCAAAATGGAGAATAGTGAAGGTTTGAAGTATTGACAAACAGACTTATATAAAAGGTGCCAATTAATTCAGTTCAGACCATAAAGTGGATCAGATAAAATCGTAATGTGAAATATGAAATGAAGACTGGAAAGCTTATGGAAGTTCTGATAGTAACTTTATGAAATATTATAAATATAACATTTTATTTTTTTGATAAGAGATAATAGAAGTGAACCACCTCCACGAGGTTTGAGACAAGAAGGAATTGATCGAAAGAAGTAGTAAGAAGCAGATGAGTAATTATATGCGAATAAACATTGCAACTTGAAAGAAAGATGAAAACCAAATAAACCTGATGATAACATTGAGGAACAGGGAATTGAGGGTTCAAGAAAAAAATTGATATAATAATAAATAATATTGTTTTAATGTCATATTTAAAATTACCAATTCTAAACTATGCGAATGTTTGACGCCATGATAATGTTCTTAATTCACTCACTCAAATCACACAAGGAACGATATAGGTCCATCAAAAAATGACCTCCACAACTAACATAACAGTAAGCTCCATACATATGGAACGAGAAGCTATTAGGTGATTTTGCATAGATCCAATACAACGTATCAGCCAAAACAAGATGTGTCGCATGCTCCTCTCAAGGCCGCGAGGTAACGAAGCGACCAAAAAGGAATTGATCGCAGTCGGTTTGTGACACTTCTTCCTTGACAAAGAAGTGTTACACAAAGGAGGCGACGTCGCCGCTGCGGCTTGCCTCAAAGAGCAGCTCCATCAAACAGGTTGGAGGAGGAATGTATGACATTTGCTATTGATGTTCAAGAACGCGAGAAGCGGCCCACGCGGGATACCTGCGGCTTCGCGATTGATCGCGGGGTGCGGGAGTCCGGCAGAACGAGATGGATGCCAAGTATTTGAATGATAGAAAATGGTGGCAGCGGTACTTAGAACAATGTTTCTCTCTCAGATTAAGGAATTATTATCTTTTCCAAAAACATAAATACGAAAAAGGAAAAAAGGAAAATACGAAAAACACATTTGAGTGAATATTCAGTGCCCCCAGAAGTATTATGCGATTCTTCAAATTCTTCGTAAAATGAGAGTTCAATAAATACACGGACCGAAGCGTATTGCAAAAGAGACAATTGTATCTTCAAGAACAGCATACACAGTTTTAAATCTGTAGTAAGTATTTTTATTAATTAATATTTGAAATAAAACGATCGAATAATTTATGTTTACTCGTCATCAACTGATATTTTTTCAGTAGTAATAAATTTTATAAAATTTACCCACGTTTTAATCATAATTTTTCATTGAAAATTAATTAAAGATATCGAAAATGGAAGCGTGGATAATGGGAAGTAAACTTGCAGGCAGTGGCGAATCTAGACCGTAATCAAGATGAGCTAAATGTTATTCATGGTAGAAATATTATTGTAAATATAAATATTATTGTAAAAATTATAAATATTATAGTCGCTATGTACTAAACAAATTCTCCATGCAGGCCTTGCTGCTGGTGACAGCAGCGCCTCTATCGGCCGAAGAGTACTATTAACTCATCGCAATACGACCTACTTCATTAGACGTAGTAGATACTCGCTCACCTCCGGAGGACGCCACTACGCTGAGCTTCAAGTTATTGCCTCTTATTTCTGTATCATCTGACGTGACACGAAGCTCCCGATCATCCATAGCCTATACTCCACATTCTCTTCACACCACATCCCTATCATCAATACATCGCTCCTCGCCTTTAATCTCCTACCTCTTCATCGTCAGCGCGTGTTTGCCCTCATTTCCGACGCCATTCGTATCAACGAAGCAACCGTAGAGACTCCGAAATGAACTCCGCCATCGTGTCCGAACGGTCTGTGTCGCCGAGAGAAATAACCATTTTAAACACTGTTCGTGTCGCAAGCCATTAAGTTAGGAACGGTGGCGGCGAGGGGAACGCCAGGATCAGCGTGGAGGTGGACAGTTGGGCGCTTCTGGAGGCAGGGATGAAGGGCCGGGGGTGAGGGGTGCAAAGGTGATGGTGAGAGACCTTATGGAGGCTGGGATAAAAGGAACATGGGAGGTGACGAAAATATTATTGAGGATGGGGAAATTGTGCTGGAGGGATGTTGACAAGTTCCTAAGTACCATAGAGTAATCAAGAACATTTACAACGAATGATAGAAACAAAGGCATGAAGTAGAGTAATCATTGGCGCACCTATGATAATGTCAAGGGAGTTTGTTANAGACAGGTTAGAATCGGACATTAAAAAGACTAAACAGAAGGAGTTTGGCATATTTTACAACATCCTTTGTATTGCCTTCAGTGAAGTATATAACGCTAAATTTTCTTGGTGATTTAATATCTTCTTCTGAGCATTAATGACACGTTGGATATTCAAACTAAGAAAAACCGTTACGCCTATTTTCCTTCATCAAAACGTTTATTCTTTTGCCAAAACGTTGTCATTAGCTTCAAACTTTTAGTCCATTACCGATCATTCAAAACATGAATATGCAGTATAAAACTGATCTATAAAAACACCATGCCCGGGTTTTATTACTGATACTTCTTCTCAATTTCGTTGTAGAGCTATCTCCAGAGATAACCTTTTTTATTTTATTTTTACTAGTCAGGGGGATGATTTGAGTGTAATCAAGGAGGATGTGGATGAGTGGTGCAACAGCGATTAGATCAGGTGAAGATGATAGAGGTGATGGAGACAAACACCAAATGCTTTCAGACTTCGTTTCAACTCCGCTGATGGAGACGGAGGTATCTAATGCAATCGAGCCGTGGATGGGTGGGTGGGTGGCTGGGTGGGTTAGCTGGGGACATCGTCGTCGCCGGCCAGCCGAGCGAAAGCCTCGGTCCCCGTAATCTCGTATTGGATTGACTCTCCTCTCTCTCCACAGTGCCGCCACGGAAAGCCAGGGAGTCTGATAAATTGGCGAGCACGCCATTATGGAAATGTGGATCGGGTAGGCATTGGATGAACCACTACGTGTTGTATATACATAGATAAATCTAACGTTCTCAACCACGTCACCTCCGAGTACGGGGGAGAGGAGACAACACCGCGTGTGGTGGAGAGGAAAAAAAAAATAACGAAGAAGAAGAAATGACGGCAGATGGGGAGGGAGGAGACGAAAGTGATAGCGGAGGTGACACGAAATACTACGCTGGAGGAGTGGTGAGTGCACGAACAAGACTTGACAAGGAGAGAGAGAAAGATAAAAGTTACGTGAAGTAAGGGGATATAGATTGGAAACGACAGTATGGTGGGATAGAGAGTGTGTAAGAGTATGTTGAAGATAGAGTACGTTTCGAGGTGTGAAACGGGAAACCTCTCCAAAGAATTTATGGCACTGAACGTGAAAAATGCAACAAAAGTGGTCCTCGAATGAAGCTATTAGAAGGCGCCGCGGACTTCACGAGGATATTGAAAAAGACGTGAGATTGTGGATAGGTGATATCTTTTCCCGGTTGATGGAATCTGAAACATGGAAGATACCTGGAGCTATGGCATATTCCGAATGAGTTTTTTTTTAATTGAATATGATAAAATGATGAAGGGATAAGTGTGGATATGATACAAATCAATATCCAAGATTCGAAGGTGAAGACTGTAGTGAAATGGTGGAGATTGGGTTGAGCTTATGATTGAAATGATTGATGTTCAGGTTATAGTGATTGATGATGATGGTTATATACATGATACAATAATGTTTACTGAGATTTTCATAGTAAATAAATAAACTTTAAGTGTCAAAAAAGCAGTTGCCAACTGCGTATGACCACGTGGGAGATAATCAACTAACGTACTTATGTTATGTTGAATGAAAATGGGAGACGGGACCGTGATTCGAACTTGGGACCTTCAGCTTAGCGCGCTGTTCGCTACCAATTGCACCACCACGTTCGTCTCTCGGCGCAGTTTACCACTGACATTCAGCTTGACAGACCCACGAACCTCTGAGGTAATGCCTTTCCTCGTATGAGGCGATCGGGGTGACGCAGTTGGCAGTGCATCAGCGCGCTAAGCAGCAGGTCCCGAGTTCGATTCACGATTCCTTCTCCCATTTTCATTCAACATAAAATAATTAATCTGTTAACTGGCCGTGTGGTTCACCGCAATTTAAGAGATTTCTGTAAACTCAGGTATTCTATAATTACACTCTATATTACGTTGATATACGTTGTGACTTGTGTGGTATTACTATAATGGAAGGTGGGGTTTAGCTGTGATGATACTCTTCTGCAAGGAGCAATGTTAAGTGACATGCCGAAGAGAACTAGTATTTACAAGTATTGACAGCTACAACAAGAAGGATCAAGTTGAAACAACAAACATCACAACATAACTGAATATATCAAAATAAAAGTCAGTAGACAATAATAATTTAGTAAATAAGGTTCAAAACATATACATTTTGACGTCATTAACAGCATGATAACCACTATTACCAAGTACAGGAATAGAGTTTTGCAAGTGACTGGTAATGAACCTCAAAACAAGACACGAAGGGGAGAATTCGAGATAGAGACGTAACCACGACATTCAATAACAATTCTCGAAGAGAAAAGGCGTCCAAAGAGGATTACGAGAATAATTTCAGAATGGACACTGGAGGATGACAATTTCTGGAAGGTATACGACAAAATCCATTTCCATCGCTTCTCTGAAAGACCTTGTTCCCGGATATCCATATAGAGTGACTTCGAATGAGCTTGACCGAAATACATTTGCAGGCTGAGAGAGCTTTTATATATCGGTGCTCCATATCGTAGAAGAAGAGGTGGAATTATTGTCGTGTTGCAAAAACGTAGAGAATTGAAATTACCCAAGAGGCTGGACAGGATTGAAATTGTCTATATTTCATGTACTTTTTTGAAAACAAAGATGATTACAACACAAGTAATTAAGGCCTCTGAGTGAAAAATAGATATCCCATTAACATTTTTTCGCGTTAATTCTTGCTTCAATTATGATTCATTCTCGTGATTGAGAATTTCACTTCTAATTTAATACTTCAATTTTCACTTTTTTTCCTAGTGTTAAGAAACTATATAATACATTGAAGACTGAGTAGTACAAAACAAGATTTCGATTGAAATATTCAATTTTCTAACGCAATTCAATTCGGTTTTTTATATTATTGGAAAATAAAAGAAGCCTCCTAAAACACTCTCTTAAAATAGGACTTATGAACTGAGTCTCGTTGTGATAAGGACAATTGCCGATCTCAAGAGACGGAGGAAGGAAAATCTGTAGCATTTGTTTTACAACCAAACTGTTCCTTTTTTCTTTATAAAGTTAGTTTTGTATAGTTTTGTAAAGATAGGGCTTTTAATGAGGAAGTATGTGAAATAGTTTTAATGATACGTTAAGGTAAATAAGTGGAGGAGATTTTTAATGTAATTATTAATTTTCAGAAGCAAATCGAAGCGGCGTAAAATTGTTTCTTTTCTTTTCTCTTTTCTTGCGGAGAGGGGAGGTTGGGTTCTCCCACATATTTTAGGGGGAGGGAGACTGCACCATAGAGTTTATGAAGGGACACCCTTGAATGACTCTATCAAGAATTTTACACCCAGGAATGAATAGAAAAATAGTCATCGAATATACCAATGTCAAGAATTGAGATTCTCGGAAGACAGTCATTCGCATATGTACCATTGATATCACGAAGCAATACCACTGAAGTGATGAAGAGGGTAAGCACAAGTTCTGCCTGCGTCGCCCGGCTGTTTGGATATCAAACGGGACAGAGCAATTAACTGGCGCTCGCTAAGAAGACGTAGAATAAGAAGGAGCCAGCAGTCAGGATGGGGGATGAGGGAAGACGGAATGCCCCCAGGCGACCCGCGATCACGTGTTGAGGCAGAGAACCGTGTTATGAGAAGACACAAGACGGGCAATTAACAGCCGAGGAAGAGGCGAATTGTTGAGACGGCGACCGGCGAAGTTCGTCGACGATATGGGAACAGAGCGAGATCGATACTCGAATCGATGATTATGAATAGTATCTCACATTTCTCGAACAGCGTTTACGATGATATTGCTACACAGAATTACTGAAGTCAAGGAAGAAGATTAAGCGGTATGCGTAAATTGTCCGTAACATATCATAAACAGATAAAAAATCTTTTTCCAATAGAAAAGGGTGAGGGGTAAAACGTTTCACCCTTTCTCTATCATCTATGACCCTAAATAGGTAATTGTAACTAATTCATTTATTTTATAATTATTTTTTTAAGCAAAAGAAATCTTCAAAACAAAGAATTTTACAACCTTTGTCAAATTTCATAGGGGGTGGAAGGGGGAAATGACCCCTATGACCTAACCCCTTTAAACTCTCATCAATTAAATATATTTTAGGCTTTTACTATTAAAAATATTATTCAAACTGTACGGTTCCAATTTTTAAGATAATAACTCTTTAAATTATCGTATAGTAATTTGTAATTATTATAAACCTCTAGGAGCTTGCCGGTAACTTTACGAATAATTCTAATTCACTACCTTGGTTTACATGTTTGAATAACATTAAATTGACTATTTATGGTCATGAATTTGTTGTATATATTATTCAAATTAAAAACATGTAGTTTTTATATGCTGGAATGATGTATGGAACTAGTGAAGAATGATTTTTTTTTCAGTTTTAACTGTGTTATTTTAGTATGAGGGGAGCGGTTAGCTGGGTTTACCAACAACTTGGCCCACGTGGAGGGGTTAGTATTTTCCACCGGCATCACTTGGTGAAGAGCGAGAAACTGTCCACCTGAACCACGGAGGGGTCTAGAGTGATATAGAAATTATTAACGTATTCAGTCAATGCATACTTACGTAATTTCNCCTGAACCACGGAGGGGTCTAGAGTGATATAGAAATTATTAACGTATTCAGTCAATGCATACTTACGTAATTTCACTTATGAGCGACACTTGTTAATTCGCTTGTTATTCATTTCCGCATTCTTCACTTTCAACTTGCATTACATAGCTTAATGAACCTTCAACGACGTTGCGAACCGGAGACAAATTTTCAAGGAGATCTTTTCCTGATGAAGTCTGTCATTCCGAAATCCTGGTCCGCGTGTGTCCATAGCGCATTCTGATGTTACGAAATATAATTACTGGAGAGAGGAGCATTCTTGTGTGCAGAATATGTACATATATTATTGTGCAAATGGAAGCAAGAATTGATGGTTTCATTATTACTCTTCATCTAGTTGTTAACATTAATGAGTTTAAATGAATTATTTATTTCCATCAGAGCAATAGTATTAATGGCAGTAGATGTGTGGATGTTACGGTGGCTGAGGAACTCGCATGCTTGCTAATTTCCGGCGAGACCGGAGAAGAAATTTGTAGCTTTTCACATCAAAGAAAGGATACTACGACATCACAGAAAATACGAAAGACTTCACAACACTTAGAGACTTATACTTTGCAGATACGTACGCTGCATGATGCTTTGAAGGATGTGATGTATTAGAGATGGGCTCCGTCAGTAATGAAAGAGACGTCCACTAAAAGAAAGGACACATAACAATGTATATTCCACACAATAACTTTGTTAAGGATTTGGAAGTATAACTAACTAACTAACTAACTAACTAATCAATGTCCCAGTTCATATAGCTGTGACTACAGAAAAGCAAACCGTCCTATCCACCTCTCACTACTCCTAGAATCAATAACTCTTACTATTACTAACTATTCCTTCCGACACATCCACGTGGACCAGGTAAACCCAGCTAACCGACCTACCTACTAACAATGACCTACCACCCAACTCCTACCTCCTATCGCCTCACGTAGATAGGCTTCAATAACACGCTACATTTCCCATTTACAAATACTACAATGGATGTTCAAAAGAGAGAAAAACTTCTACGAGTATAGGAAAAAAACTCATATTCACAGAAATAGATAATGAAATGCGAGTTGGCAAGTCATTGTTTGAATTTCACAAATAAAATCGACGCTGAAATCAGAACACGAATTTTTATGCTAAAGAAAATAGTTGGTATAAAACATAATACTAGTAGAAAACGAAAATAGTTAAGTAGATAAAATGAAGTTATTTTCGGAATGTATTTATCAGTAATGGTGTCGTATTATTGGAATATTTTATTCGATGATATGAACAAAAGTTTGGTTATTTTATCTTATTACAACGTAGTTGAGTTACGACATTAATAATTAATAATATATCGTTCCCAAGTCATAATCTTGGCGCGTACTACTATAAAAATTTCAGTTAAATTTATGGGTCAAACATTATGCCAAGGAATTGCCACTCATGAAAACAAAAAAAAAAACGATTTTAATCAGCGAGTAATGTCCACGAGAGAAGAGAAGCACGGTGCGTGAGTATGACACGTTATGCTGGAACCACACGAGGTCACTTAAGAAAAAATATTGCTCTTATGAAGCATTACAGTTACATCGGGCACTTATGAATGAGATCGAATTTCCAAGTAAGAGAGTCAATCATTATCTTCACTGCAATTATTTATTTAAATAATACGTACTTCACAATATTTCAATGTTAAATTTCACAAAATGTAATTTTAAAAATGTATTGTTCTAAAGTAAGAACGACAACGGACTGGACAATAAACTAATGCACTCTCCGGAACCATCCCATCAATTCCGAACACGGGCCCTAAGGCAGAGACAGATTTAATATTTCAGCACGCTCTTAAGACAAGAATAAAAATATTTAGCAGCGTGTTCTAATATGAACATACTACCAAACAAATGCATTCGGTAAAACACAAAAAAGTTGTGAAATATTCGCAACTATAGGTTATTTCTTTTCATAAATAAAATATATGGAGCCCAAAAAATTAACTTTGAGATAAATATCTTAATGTAATTCATGACCTAGGTTTGGTCACACGTTCCGAAGAATCCATCCAGGAAACAGGAACTTGAACAAAGGAGATACGGAACAACGAAGAAGCAGATGTTCCATTAGAGAGACAAGCTCAGAGACGAAAGCCTGTCTTCAACCTAGCGATGTAATTCGCTTGATTATTCATTTCTTTATTCCAGTCTTCTCTGTCTGGCAGTCGGCTTTTTTTTTCCTCCCACACTGCCCAAACTCTAACACTTATTTCGCGTCGGTAATTCCCATCTCGGTTGATAGTCATCTTTAAGCTCACGCCTAATTATTTACAGGTTTCAAATAAGAGATGAAGGAAAGGATTTGAAAACAGTTTCGAATAGCTTCCTATCAGAAAATCGATCTGGAAATCAGAAAGAGAAGAAACATTTGAAAAGCCAAAAGGCAATAATCTCAAAGGAACATCATCAGTTTCTCATTTGTTTTCTAAGCTTCCGGGATGCCTGGGAGAATGCGCGGGAAATTTTAGAGTTGGGAAGGGAATAATGGCTTCTTTTTTTTTGCTTCCAGGTAAGATACCAGTACTTTGTTTCTTTCTAAAAAGTATGTAATAAAAACTTATGTGAATTTTTTATTTCGTAGGGCAGTTTATTTACATATAGCGAAACGTTAGGTCCTTCGTCTTGTGCGTTATGCCCTTTGATATCGTTATATATACCCTCGAATTTGCACTGAATGAATTGTTCAACATTTCTATTATGCGAATATGCTGAATTCAACTACTTTTTATCCAGAGCCCGTGATCATACTCAAATTAGTGAAGGAGAAATCAATTCTCTTTCATGAGGTACATGTGACATAAAATAAATGATATTTAATTACTAAAATAAACTAAGGTGAATGAAAAATAAATTACAAATTTATATAAATAATATAATTTGTATTAAAACAATGTACTTGTATTAATAATTCATGAAAATATTTTTCTATCCTGTATTTGTCACCTCAGTTTTAATTAATATGGAAATGACTCTCTCATTTCATTGATAATACGGCATAAATTTGAAACTTCCATTGTTATTTTACACTTAAATCATATATTTCCGACACTCCTAGGTATTAGGCTGATGTCCTTGTTTCAATTTAATTTAAAAAGATTCTAAACAATGTTTTTAATTTTTTGACTCTACTCAGAAAGAGTACTTGTTTTACTGAGTATATTGTTGTTCGCAAATCGCTGTTTAAGGTGATGAAAATAATAGAACGTTTAATTGTAATTTCTTAGAATTCTCACCAATTAAAAAATTAAAATTCTTTTCGAGCTTACCAACGTTTTGATATATATATATATTATGTGTGTGTGTTATTATTTTTATATATGAATTTTAATTTGTGACCTAATTCCAAGAAATTCCGGTTAAATTAACAAGAGGTCAAGAACGTATGACTTTTAATAGAACGTTTTATCGAATGAACCGCGACTGTTTTGTTTGCTCCGCATTTATTTGAAACAATCTACAAGCGTCAACAATCGCTCAATTGTTACGATGACAAAACGCTGTAAGCGAAGCTCGATGACGCACCGCTGCAAGGCATTACTTCCAATCTCTTACCTTCCCCCTCCACCACTCACACACTTACCTCTTGCATAATGCATGAGACTCATCAAGCGGCGCGGCGCGCGAACGACCGCCCAACCGCGGCCGAGAGCAGTTCCACCTTTGAGGATTAATTAGCGACGCGCAAAGGTATCGGCGCGCATCGGGCGTCCGCCGGCGGTCACCGCGCGCGGAGTGATTCGTTCGGAAATTGGGGGGAGGTGCGGCACTTGGAAAAAGAGTAAGGAGCAGAAATGCAGACGCGTGTCAATCGCGTGCGTGAGGTAGAATGCGGTGGCACGTGAACGATTTGGGAGAGGAACGAATCAGGAGGAGAAGCAAGAGTTCCCTACTTCCACGATATGTTGGTCTTACGTATAGGGTTGAGTGATTTTGTTGCAAGGAAACGTAGGTATTTCTTGATGTTTCCCGATAAAAATTAAACTTCGATTATTGATTCAAAAAAATAAATCTTAAAAACAATATCCATGCGAGTGAGAGACTATTGTGAATTTACTCCTTACAATTCAGAAAAAAATATTAAATTTTGATTAATTAAATTTGGGATGTATATTTATGTGATAAATATTAACTCAGCCACTACTCTTGGGCTCATGATCGGAATTGATGCGATGGTCCCTTCCTTATTTCCGGAAAATAACTTGATATATTATCCCCCACGTGTTCACATGAAGTTTGAATTTGTTTTTTTTTACAATAAAATTTATAATTTTATACGGAGGATATTAGGGAGCATGGATTAACTGGCTGTACAAAAATGTTTTTATCAGGACAAAACACAAACGTTTACAATTTTTTTTTCTCCCTTCTATGTTTCTCCAACCATTATTTATTCATAGTATAAAAATGATGCCCCCAGTGGCGCATCGTCAACAAACTCATCCTCCATCATTTTCCCTGGGGTTCAATACCCAAGAACCCCTGCGGTGGCTCAGGGGCCTTTTCGTCACCTTCACACATCGGGTTTAATTCCTGTCAGGGCCAGAAAAGAATTTGTACCTTTTCAATGACCTAGATCTTATGTAGCTGTGACTATTGAAGAGCAAACCCTCTTTTTTTCCATTTACTTCCTACTATTCCAGGTATCTCTAACTCTTACTATTACTAACTGCTCCTACTAATCCCTCCACGTGGGCCAAGTTGTTGGAAAACCCAGCAAAGCGGTTCACCTACTAACAATAGTCTACCACCCAACTCCTAGCTCCTATCACCCCATGTAGATAAGCTTCAATAGCACGCCACATTTCGCATTTACAAAAAGTGCCAAAAAATAGTAGCTTTTCACATCAGATATGTGTGAGGATACGGAAGTATCTCTCTCTATCTACGGACTTCTAGTGTATCAACCTTCATACTGTATCGGGGTAATATCTACACAGCGTTACCTCCAGTTAACACTTGTTTGGACCTCAGGAGACGATGATTTCGATGTAGAACTATTACAATTGACTGCTATAAATACATAAATAAATAAAACTTTATTGTCAAAAAATCAGTTGCAAACTGCGTATGACCACGTGGGGGGCAATAAACTAAGTTATTCTCCGGAGACAAGCAAGGGACCATCCCATCAATTCCGATCAACGACCCATGGGCAGTGGCGGATTTAATATTTACAAAAGAAATTATTTAATAAATATTTACTGTTATCCATTTATTATTCAAAATAAATTGTAGATATTAGTGCAGTAAAAATTCGGGATTAATAATACAAAAGTATTAATGACATTCCCGCCCAAGGAAAATCCGCCACTACCCGGAGGAAAACCGGAGTAAAACCCGGACCAGGGTGGGACTACAGAGATAATGCACACAACCAAAGTGCCATGGTTACGTACAGTTAGACATAAACTATTCAAAAACAAAATGGAGCAAAATCAACATGCATAAAAAAGGAATTTAATCAGTATCTAGAGTACAATAACACTGGCATGATAAAGTATAAGAGATATTAACATCACTTACATCATCCGAAGTCATGTGGAGAACAATATTTATTAGGAAATTGAAACTCTCATTAACTTCTTTTATTAAAATCTGTAAATTCTTTCACATTATACAAACAATAACATATTAAAAAGCTTTTAACCACTGATTTAAAGAGATTCAATTTATTTGTATCTTTTAGATTTTTCAGAAAGGAATTATACATAATTATTCCTAAATAATAAGGGCGTCTTTGGCAAAGAGTTGTTGACACGCCAGGACGATGAATATTAGCCTTATTACGAGTGTGTTCATGAACTAGAATATTACTTCTAAAGCAAGGGTTAGATTTTAATAGTCTTAACAAACATGACTACTTCATGAAATGTATATGCAAGGGAGAGGGAGAATATTTAATTCTCTAAATAAAGGTTTACATGAATTTCGGGGTTGAGATTTACATAAAATCCGAATTATTCTCATTTTAATTCTAAAAGTTTGAATGCTGTGAGTGGATTGACCCCAGAAGATAATGCCGTGCCGTAAATGAGAATACACGTTAGAAAAATACACGCAGCGAGAAACGTGTTGACTAACAATGTTGGCTAAAATTCGGAATGCATAGCATATTTAGCTTAGTTTGGAATTCAAATTATCAATATGGCAATTCCATTTGAGGTTGACTTGAATATGAAGCCCTAAACATTTTGCAATCTTGGCTGATTTTATTTGCGTTTAGCGAATGGGATGTAGGAGGAAGAGGTTTCGTTACACTATTGCGAAATGACATGGATACTGTTTTATCAGTATTAACTATGAGACGATTTGAATGAAACCAAGATGAGAGGTAAAATAGAACTTTTTGCGCATTGACATGTTTACATAGTAGATTCGTGTCACCAGCAAAGAGAGCCATTTAGCAATCGGACGTGGTGGATGACATATCATATACGTACAATAAAAAGAGGATAGAGCCTAAAATTGAACCTTGAAGAACTCCGCAAGTAAGTAGCTTTGTTTCTGTGAGGTAATATTGACATACTTTATTTTCAACATGGGAAATTTCAACTTGCTGATGTCTATCTTTCAAGTAGGAAGTTAGCCATTGACGTGGCAATTCACGAATGCCGTATGAGTGCAGTTTAGAGAGAAGAATTTCGTGATCGATTACATCTAATGCAGCAAAATACTCGAAGCTGGAGAACATGGGTCGATTGGCCAAAGGAATGTTTCAAACTTACGAATAAATTTCCAGCGATTGTTATTATGAAGGTCGGTGTCTGTATCCTGAGATGCGTAATGCGATGAATAACTATTTGGTTAGTTTTAACATTCTTACGTCCTTTTTGTTGCTTAACTAGCACACGTCAGAATGATAGAGATATTGGATGAATGAAAGAAGAGATGAAATTGCGTTTAGAAATCTCAAAAATGTACTTGCGTTTTGGGATCTGTAGTTCTAAACCCTCTCAAACAAAATATACACTCAAATTGGGTGTCTAGANCCCCCCCCCAACACCACCACCTCACAACTTTGTTCGTCCGTCCTAACGAGAGGGAGAGTGAAGAGATGTGCGTGTGTGCTGACGTGCTGACGTGCTGACGTGCCGATGGGGGTTTCGAGGAAAACAATGGAAGGGACACGAGCGAAGCAGGTGTGTACGCCACAGACCACCTGAGCGGGTGGGGGAAAGTGATAATGAGATATAAATCTCACACAGTTGTCATCAGAAGAGAACTACTACAGCCATTTCCTAAGTTCATTATTTAAATATCCAATTACAGCCAATGTATAAGGATAGTATTCTAACTGGTCCCAAAAAGAATTTGAGATCCCTNTGTATAAGGATAGTATTGTAACTGGTCCCAAAAAGAATTTGAGATCCTTTGGGATCTTTACGAATTGGCTCCAGTAGAGACTTTTCTTCTTCTTTCGATTATGTCCAATACCGTACGTGAGTTTGTGTGTGTGTGTGAATGCATGCATATAAAGAATTTTGTTCCCCCGATAACTCACAAACAAGCTGATGCATCGAAACCAAACTAGAAAATTGACTTTGAATGTATTGGGAATATAACCCTACTTCTGGAACAGAAGCTCATTCAGTCTTCATTTACACACCGTGACCCGCTTTTGGTTTCTTAATATTCAAAATTTTTAAAACAGAATATAAATGATTTGTTGCACAATAAATTTTGCGAAAAGCATGTCCGAACGTACCACCCTTTACGAGATACACTAAAAATTTAATACGCTAAAAAGGGATTATTACTTGGTTTCTTTGTTGAGTTCTGTAAGAATCGACAATTTCCTAAATTTTATAATCGTAAAATGAAAATATTAAAGTAAATATAGAAATGAATTTTCTCTTATATGTACGCCAAGTAAGAATAACAGAAAACCCAATTTCATTAATTAATTTTTTTAAAATTAATTTTGTCAAATATTAATAACAAGACTATTTTAAAACAACAATCTCAATGAAAAACTTTCGTTATCTTGCTTAATATGTATTAAAATCGTGTTGAGTTTCAAAAATATTTTATTTCGATTACTCCTATGTTTACTGGGGATTCCAGTACACCCATCATTAACTTATTTTTTTACTCTTTCACCCCGCTGACGCAAACGTTCTTTTCCAAATCGGATGAACCAAACAAAAACTTTCGACCTTCACCTGTTCCGACTTTCGACGAACTTCAAAGAGAAATGAAGCGAGGTATTTCCGATGACCGAAGGCGGAACTGTCTTCCATCCTTTCTTCTTTTTTTTTGGTAGACATCTCGTTAAGAAGCCATCGGCGACAGTGTAGCAGGTGAAGACAGAACGGCTAGTTTAGAAAAGTGGTGGGTGGTAAGCATGTAGAGGTGTATCTGGAACAGTTTCATATTTGGGATCGGCAGACCCAACCAAATGTTATTCAGAAATATCCGAGGGTTTCTAATGTTCTTTTATTTTAGTACAAATATGAATAAATACATAAACAAACTTTGTCAAAAAAAGCAGTTGCAAACTGCTTATGACCACGCGGGGGATAATAAACTAATTTTCCTCTCCGGAAACAAGCAAGGGAACATTCCATCAATTCCGATCATGGGACAAAGGGCAGTGGCGGGTTTAATACTTGTATAAACAAATATTTAATAAAATACATTTATTATTGCAAAATGAATCGTAGATATAATGTGCAGTGAGAATTCGTGATTAACAATAACAAAAGTTTTAACTGACATTCCCGCCTGTGGAAATAACTTGTAAATGTATGGAAGTAATATTAATAAACGAAAGAGATTGTACTCGGTTAGGAATATACCGACACTTCTTCGTTCATCTCTGTACAAAGCATCGAGGGTAACACTTCTTCGTTCATCTCTGTACAAAGCATCGAGCGTAACAACAGATTTCGCCTGCGATTTAATGAGCGTAGTACATCGTATACAAACCTAACCAACATAAAGAATTTTTGAGTCTTCTTCATAATAAAATGAAGAATCTTCAGTATTTGATCTTGCCACACAATCCGTAACAGCCAATTTTTCGCTCCTATTTTAAAATATAGTGATGGAGAAAAGAGGGGGGGGGTCATTTATATTTATTGTTAGTGTACACTTGGTGGCTCGAATGAAGAATCCCTGAAATTAATAATAGTATGAACAGTGAATTTGGCAAATTTACTGTTTACTGGGAGGAAATTCACAATAGGCTCTATATCGTACCAATGTTAGCATCGGTCATAATAGTTTTTTCCCGTTAATTCAGCGACTATTCTTAGAATGGTAATATTCATAACAAAAAAAATTCATGAGTTCATATTACATTAATCTAATTAAAATGCGTATCTTTAAGACTTATTTTTGCAATGATATGACAGTTAGTGTACAGTACATGGTATTCTAGTACTGTCATTTTACCAAATTCAGAGATATGAAGTTTTATTAATTTACAGGGGAATGGAGAAATTTGGTTGTTTCTCCATATTGTAAAGAAATTTCGGTATTTTTCAAGTACATTTCGCAAGAATTTTTCTTACCACAATTCCATAACTGCATAATAAGGAAGCAATACTAATAAAAATTCTGTAAAAAACGTGGTCAAATTCATTTTTCTATTTGAGACTGAATTATTTATGACGATCCCACGTTACTCGGGTACGTTGTATTTTACAGTATTTTTAGATCTCTTGTGTATTTATTTACTTTATTGTTGTAGAACACTGATGATGGGGAAAGCTCCCCAAGAGAAGTCAGTGTTCTAATAAAACATTTAAAATTGTGGAATGTAATTTAATTTGAGGAAGATTGTTTCCTTAACAGGAATAATTAATTTTTTTTAATATGAGAGAACAACACTACAGATGATGTGATCAAGCACCCCCAGAGTTTTTTGGTGAAAATGAGGTTAAATTAATTTACTAATATATCTGAAATGAGAATAAAAAAATAAATAAACAGAGTATCACGTATGTATTGCGATTTCAACTTGAAAAACATAACCTCACCGACCATTTAAATGAGATAGTTGAAATTATATTTGATGGTGCAATACATCGCGTCTTATGGAGAATACACTTATTTACCAAATAAGACCAAGTTTTGAATCACGAAAGTGATGGAAGTTTTTTTTTGATTTGAAGTAAATTTTCCGTCGTTTTTTTNTCACTCGTCTCTACGCTGCCGGAGGTGTAGTTCTGTCTGTCCCCCGCTAGAGGGCGCGTGCGCGTGCGTCCGGATCTTGGACGTCCATGTGGAGGATGGCTGGATGGGTCTTCCTCCCACGCTGCGATAGCCTGCGGAGCCGCGATGCCCGAGGCACGAACACTGGGCGAGGAACGAGAAACACAACAGCTAGGATCTAGCGAACGTTTTAGAGATACTACGGTTGTCTATTACTAGAGGGGGATGTCCAATAATAATAATAATAATAATAATAATAATAATTATTATTATTATTATTATTATTATTATTATTGGACATCCCCCTCTAGTAATAGACAACCGTAGTATCTCTAAAACGTTCGCTAGATCCTAGCTGTTGTGTTTCTCGTTCCTCGCCCAGTGTTCGTGCCTCGGGCATCGCGGCTCCGCAGGCTATCGCAGCGTGGGAGGAAGACCCATCCAGCCATCCTCCACATGGACGTCCAAGATCCGGACGCACGCGCACGCGCCCTCTAGCGGGGGACAGACAGAACTACACCTCCGGCAGCTTAGAGACGAGTGACGGGGCGACTGCGGCTAAGCGTGAACCCGGGACGAATCAGAATGTGGGTCCCGGTTCTACTCGATTTACGAGATCGGTTACGGTTTCAGAATCGGTCCGGGAATTACAAGAAATTGGGGTTCAAAAAAGTACACCCTGACCCGGGTATTTCTTCGGTTTTCCTCCGGGTAGAGGACGATTTCTGGGTTATTGCCTAGGGGAGGTGGTCTCATTAATACTCTTACAGTCATTTTCCAATTTAGCGATATTTTAATATTTTCGATTTATGAACAATATTTTCCGAATAATTTAAAGATTTGATAATATTACACCTTAATTAAATAATTTTTTCTATTCTATTGAAGAAAAATTAATTGGTATTCTTTAAATATTATAACACATAGATAACTATTTCTATTCTAATCTGAGGAGCGTGAAGCTGAAATGTTAAATCCACCTCTACCTTAGGGCTCTTGATCGGAATTTATGGGATGGTCCCTTGCTTATTTCCGGAGAGAAAATTAGTTTGTCCTCCACGCTGTTATATGCAGATTGTAACGTTTGCTTTTTCTATCATAAAATTTTATTTATTTATTTACTGACTTATTAAAGAAGTAAAATACGAAATTAGAATTAAAGGCCATGAGGTCACTTTACCAAATGTCACTTTAGCCCCATAATCTTGACTATTTTATAACGTACCGAAATACGAAAGACAAGCTTCAAACGTTTTTCCCTCCCTTCTATATCCCTTGTATATCGCAGCAGCTTCTGGTGAGCGCCACCACCGCCGGTGATAGCCGTCGGGCAGCCCTCCAGAGCTGGAGGTTCCGCTTAGCGTCTGTGCGTTCGCTGACGCATCCTCACTGTGATGTAGGTAGATACGCCCGCAGGCAGGCAGCCACGGGATGACGGTCACAAGCAGATGTGACAGCGGCTAATTTCGGTAACTGTAATTACCAACTACTCTAAGCTGTAGGTGGGGCATGGAGTGGAACTATGAGAGTTGGGCTTCGGAGATATTCAGTATATACATATATACTCTCTTTTTACTTTTCGATAATTTAGTGATTTTCAATAAATTAATGTAAGATATCATTGAAACATTACGTTTGTATAAAAATCTGAATTTTTCATTTCCTCTTCCCCCACGTAGAACAGAATAAGAATTTGTGAACTCCTGGATCAATTTTTCCCTGTACAAAATTTTCCCTAGAACCTTCAAACCCGCGAATGAAAATTGGCTCAACAGTCTCCTAAAACAACTCGAAGAGATGTCGTACCTTTGAAATTTTACTGCAGTCGCACAGGTTGCGAATAATGCAATCACAAATACTTGAGACATAAAAGAAGAATTGTAACACCCTTTACTAAGAATCGTATTTGTCTCCCACACTTCCTTTGAAGCTTTTGTAATACTTGAATGTCTCCCATACTATTTCCAAGTTAATGAATCGTCATAGTTTCGCTGTCGGCCATTCAGTAGCTGTATTAAAATGAAATAATGTTAAGTAATAACTCCCAAGTTAGAGGAACTCAACGGTTCTAGTTCTGGGTCAGTCATATAAATATTTACCGTGTATTTGTTCAAGTTAATTCATGATTTTATTTCCATGTGAACAGTGAAGAAAACCCCAGTTGCAGGGTGTCAAACGAAGAATCTGCTACTTCAGAACCCTCAGTTTTCAAGATGGTCATGACATATTATATTTCATTGTGGATAATGATGGGATATTTGAGCAACACACAGTCTGTTCATAACATAAACAATTCACACATTAAACGTTGAATCATTTAATACATACACGCAACTTTTCTCATATACATATGAGCAAAAGAGTGGAAATTTTCTTTAATCCCTGTACAATTATTTACCTACCGAAGGGGTTTGGTCCATTTCCAAATCGGTCCAATTACAACAGTCATCTACGATGAGAGGAAGTTATAAATGGGAAATATTTGTATCAGTTGGTGCTTTCAATTTTGAACTTTAAAATTAAAATTTTCGTCGAATTTGCAAACAATATTGACACCGATAGTTGTGATTTCTCTTCCAAAGTGCTGCTGTTTATTTATTTATTTACTAATTTCGTCTTTTGGCGAAGTTCAGACATGAGACCTGCTCTTCCACCTAACCGTTGGACTGGGGTAAGAGAATTGGGAAGGAGAGATGTTGAGTTGCCGAGGACTACCGAACAGAGATTCTTCTGGAGTAGTTGAGGGAAAACCGCGCTGAAAACCTCACCAAGTTCGACCGAACAGGTTTTGAACCCACTCTCTACCGTTCAGTGCGATCGTGGAAGCGAGGACTCTACCACTGGACCACCTCTGCGGATAAATTCGGTTGTGTTCTTAATGTTACGATATTGGCGAAAGTTTTCTTAATGACACAAGACAGAGGTCGGAAAAGTGACCAACAACAACAACAACTCAAACATTTTCAAAAAGAAAAACATTTTTCCCACCACCCGCTAACGGTGAGTGAAGAGTCCAAAGCAAAGGCGACTCTTCCAAGCCGCCGGTCGTCCGGAAGCCGATGTTCCTCAGTGGAGGCGTCGCGTCGAGCGCAGAGTTGAATTTACGCGCCGCGGGGCGTATTAAGGACGAGGAAAAGAAGAGGGGCGAAAAAGAGGCAGGCGTCGTCAAAGGGCAGGAAATTTGGCTTCAGATGGACGCTGAGGGTGGACAGTGCACACGGAGCGAAGGGCGAGGGATTGAGAATAATGTGTGAAGGTGGTGTTGGTGGAGGAAGAGAGGGTTGAAGGTGTTCGAGAAGCGGATGATTCCTTAATTAGGATGAAGGTGGAGACGTAGGATGAAGTAAAGGGACGAGTACGGAGGTAGCAAAAGGTAAATGTGGGAGAGAGATTGAACTATCGAAGAGAACACAGGTACACGAAACTAAAAATGTTGCTATATTCCAAAGACTACACCCAAGTATTCTTAAGCAGTGGCGGATCTAAGGGGGCTATGCCCTCCCCCCGACACATTGGACCTAAACTCTTAACAAATAAAATTGAAGTTGATACAATGGCATACCAGATAAATAATTGTTATTATATTATTATTAATAACTTAAATTAATTAAAGCTATATTAATAACTTTAATTGTTATTGTTATTAATAATACACTATTGTTAACTATTTATTTATTTGATACATTCTATTGAAAAGTAATACTTATATAATTTGTGTTGTAAACCCATAATTTTTAAACAAAAACGCTCCCCTTTTACCCCCGTCCCTTGATTCCGGTCTAGGTCCCGCCGCTGTTCTTAAGAATACTGATTGATGCTCTGAATTCGAATCCGGTTCCAGAATTGCTCTATCACCCTTCACTTCTCACATCGCGAAAAACCACCCTTCAATACAGAGAAAAAAACACAAAATTTGACTATTCCAAAGACTACACCTGTGTATCCTCATGAATCCGAATTCAGAACTGTTCCATCACCCCCCCCCACCCATCCAACCAGTATTTGAACCCTTATTATGTGCATTGCAACATAAAAAATGCAATGCGAGGAGGCTTTTTGCAATTTAAATAATGGGAAGTGATGGAAAAATTCTAATCCCGAATTCGGTTTCGTCAAAATTCATAAGGATATATAGATTGAGTCTTTAGAACAGACCAATTGGTCATTCCACATCAAATAAACACAGGGTCTAAACCTCACCATCTTAGATTTAGATAAAATTTGGAAGAGAGGTAGTCATCATATAGAGTAAGAAAATACCAACTATTATTGTAGTACTTCAACTGATTTGGAAGTTTAACAAGAACGCCCCAACTAAACCCAGCTTCACACTAAACGTTTCAATGCTCTAGAATCTTTCCCAATTGAGAGAGAGAGAGAGAGAGAGCTGGGAGAGGTGTCATTTTACAGATTACTTAATGATATTTACTATGATACAATACATGATATAAGTCAAAGCAGAAAAAAAATACCCCATAGAAAGTGAAAATTTTTATTTTTAATTTCCGAAAATGCACAGTTTTGAAAATTTTGAATGAAATCATGGATGTTCTTTGTGTGCCCGAGTAATAGGGGAGACGATAGGTAAAGGATGAAATGGGTGTTGGTTTAGAAAAGAAAACATGATAGGAAAGAAGGAGCCATCAAGGAAATGAAGAAGAACACCAATGTTCATATGGAGAAGATATGGCTGATAAATTATTATTTTCATCTTATCTGTGCAACTCTTTCTTTCAACGTATCATCAAAGTACACGTTTGAATCGAATTTTGAAACGACGAACCAGGTTATGAGTGCATTTTCAGACGAAAAGCAGATTGTGGGCCGAAAACAAATTCTAATAAGCGGAGTACGCCTCGTCAAAGGACAGGAAATGAGGACGCGGCTAAAGGGTGCGTTGAGGAGACGGTAAAGACGAACAAGGCTATGGTCACTGCGAAAATTTTCAAGGTGTCACAGGTTGATAAAAAGACTAAAACAAAAACGAGAATCAATTTTTTTTCTTGGGACTTTAGGGTTCGTCAACGTCAAGGTCATTACAACCCTTTTCAATTCTTTCCGAATGATTTATAGCTTGATAATAATACGTAAAATGACTTTTCTGTTTTATTAAATACAATATTTGTTGGTATTTGTTAATACTATAACACGTGTCGAACAATTTTCCTTTTTTTACCGTTAGGAGTATGTTGAAATGTTAAATCCGCCTCTGCCTTAGTGCCCTTGATCGGAATTGATGGAATACGTCCCTTGCTTGCTTCTGGACAGCAAATTAGTTCATTGTCCTCCACGTGATCATACGCAGTTTGTAACTGCTTTTTTGACAATAAATTTTTTAAAGATTATTCACAGATTATGAGGAAAAGGACAATTTTTTTTTCGATAAAAAATAAATGAGTGCATAAAGGGAAACAAAAGTCGAGAAAAATACTTTTAGAACGAACATTGGTCTAATCAACAACGGCGAGGGGCGCTATTGGTTTTTATTCTATTAATGCTAAACTACTATGTACATGAGGATGAAAAAGTATGATTGTGACAATTGAGTGATATGACAAAGAAAATGGGGAAAACGTTTGGTTATTCTGTAGCTCACACAGCGATCTTAGGCGACTAGAAAAATGAAAATTTGAGATGCTATTATATTTTTTATAAGACTACATTTCAATAAACAAAAAGTTATGTTGTATATGCATAAATAATAATGTGTCTTGACAATGTGATATTACACCTACATTGCGACATAAATTAGTACACAGACACTTTTGATTGCTATATCTACCACACGGGGTTACAGTAATTCATCCATAACTTTATTATTTTGTCGTAGGATCCTTTCACGTCTCTCATGTCTTCTTTTGTTCACTAAACAAATGACTAAATCTTGAGTTTTATTTTTCTTCTACAATAGTGAACAGAACGTTAACTTCCATTTAATTGAAATTATGTCTCTAAATTTTAATGCTATTGAGTATTCAATTTTTAATGTTTTAAATACACTTTTTAACAACGTTAAGTTTTCATAAATTTTTAAAACAAAAATTTTAATTTTTTGTAATATCGCCAAAGATTATCTTTTAAGGAAGATAAAAATTCGCGAATAATTTATTTTGAAATATACGTGATTTTTGGATAATGTAAATAAATTATTTCATAATATTTTAGAATATGGTTTCGATCTTAGAGAACAACAAATCAACCGTTGAGTTGCCGATGGGAAGGACGAGAACCTATTGTCACGTGCGCGATCTCCCAACTCATGACGTCACCGTCCATGGCCGATTGTGACATACACGCGTGCGTTGACCCCAACGACGCTTCGCGGTAGGGTAGTTGGAGGAGTGGTTGTGGAAACAGCGTGAAATTGAGACGCCCGCCGCCGTCGCGTAAGGGCAAGGCGACGGAGCGTCTGAGGCGACGGAGCAGGCGTCGTCGGATCACGTGATGGGAGTCGCCACAACCACTGCACCGCACTGCACTGCACACCGCGCGCATCGCGCGTCGGCGTTTCGGAAATCACACCACGCTCTTTGGTCACGGAGTGTCCTCGGATTGGGTTCATAACGTGTGAAGAACGAATGCTTCGAAATACGTTACAAAAATTATGTATTATATGTTATTAGAATATATGATATATCTGAAAGGACGTAGTGTGTATCGGAGAATGTATGTAGATAAAGGTATTGTTCACTCAATACTTAATCACTTTCATGATATAATGTTTTCATTCATATTTATGCTATGAAAAAGAAAAAAAACACGTGTTCGTTCGTCTGTCATACGAACTCCATTCGTATTGTTAACTGTATCAACGTGACATTTGAATACAATCAATGCAACCCGTTATACTATGTCTATTCTGTCTCTCTCTCCCCTTCTCTCTCTCTCTCTCTCTCTCTCCTGTTTCTTACGTGTGATATGTGTCAAAGTGCTGAGACGAATAAGTAGAGACAGCAAATTTTCAATTGACTTTTGACAAGAGGAACAGATGAATTAACGAATGGAACGTCCAATATTCACATAGCAAAGTTAGCACGTTATAATATTTCAAAAAAAGTGGTAAATATTTTTTACGTATACAGCACTTTTTAAAGTATATTTGCGCAAAAACAAAAACCACGCTGGTGTAACCGTTGGTATTGACAGCTTTCTCATATTTTGGTAGTTCAAATATATATGTAGAATACATGAACCCCTCACAAAAAATAAATGTGACATGTTTTATAGCAGAAACGACGACACCATGTGGTATTCGGCTCTAATTATCACATGCAATTATCATTTTTTTTTTCGCTACCTGTTCCTAAAATGTTTATTTGGAACACCTGCATATTTCTTAAAATGAAGTTATGTGAAACAACATTAGTTTTGAAACTAGTCATTCATCAAGCAACTGTTTCAACCGTCAGTCCAAAGACGTTACTCTTTGTTGCCAAAAATATCTCAATATATAATCTCGCTGCCATTACGGACCAAATATTTATTTTGATTATTTGAGAGTCTCGAGAATAAAAAAATGGTCATCGAAACGTACTTTAAGAGTAACGCGTTTTTAAACAGTTTTACAATGTCAAAAACACGAAAAAATTTTTTTTATTAACTTGATAACAACGTGACCTATTTTAACACTCAAATATCTCCCTTAAGAATACCGGACAGTTCAGATGCGTCTTACAGTATAACGTAATGTAGAGTGCATAATGGGATTTGCTGTTCTTCTCTTGTAATATCAAATACGATATACTATGACTGCGGAAGTACGAGTATATTATTCAAATTAATTTCATTGTAATTACAAAACATACTAAATATCGCTCAATACGCAGTGACTTATTTATATTGTTATATGAAATGCTTTAGTGAATACATTCTTGAATAATTTTTCTATATAACATGTTAATTCGTATTGACAAACAAAAAAGTTACAGACAGTTAAAATATTCATAATAGTAGAAAACCATATAATAACAGTTATTATTCCTTCGCTTTATCTTAATTAAGAATTTAACTAAAATTGCATCAACTCCACAATTCTCAACTTTAAGAAGATTAGACAATATGAATCTAATGTATGTAGACTTTCACTGAATACAAAATGGAGGAGCAAAATCACTAGAAATTTTCATTTAGTACCTCGAAAACGACCAAGAATTAGTAACTCAAGCAGATTTTTTTTTTTTTTGTATTTTAATCTAAAGCACGCGAAAAATGCAAAGTGAGAAATGCTAGAGTAAATTCCAAATCAAACATTCGAGAAATTTCAAATCATAGCGTACCGTATGAATGACCATGTTTTGGTAGTAATAGGACTAATTAAGAAACAAATGAGACTAAAGTACGGCAAGTAAAAATTGAAATAATAAAGTGCAACTGTCAAAAAAATCCATTGCAAACAACGTGTGACCAGATGGGGGAACAATGAACTAAATACTCTCCAGAAACACGCAAGGGATCATTCCATCAATCCTGATCAAGGACAGTGGCTGATTTAACATCTATAAAACAATTTATTTAACAAATACGTGCTGAAACTCATATCTTATGTGCATAATAATTCGAATATATTCTGTAAAAAAAATCTGAGATGGGTGATGGATAGTAAAGTATTAAGAGTATTCCCGACTTCGAATAAATCGACTATGTCCGAAGGAAAACTGGAGAAAAACCCGGGCCAGGGTGGGAAAACCCGCGGCAGGATGGGATTGGGGCTGCTGACTGGTGTCATGAAAGTACACGACTATTTCGTTCAATTTGTTTCCCTCGATATAATTTAAAGGTAAAAGTACTTTCAGAAGTGTTGTTAATCTCCTTCAAAGCAGTGCTGTGTCTCGAGTCGCTAAATTCTGCAGGTTTCGTTGGCAACACGCACGTGCGTGTGGGCAGGCGTGCACGCACAGGCGTCGCGCTGTCTGCGACGATCCAACACCATCCTTAGCGTGCTCCCACAGCAACCCCTCCCACTGGATATGCTTCTGTGCGTTCTTCCCTGAACATCGACTCGGTTCCCTTGGAATCGGTGAGATATTTCTCCACACTCTCATAGGCAATCACAAAGTCAATCCTTAAGAACTTTCAAGCGTTAAAAATACTAATTTAATGTAATTTTTTGTATTGTTGTATTTGTAAATGGGAAATGTAGCGTGCTGTTGAAGCTTATCTACATGGAGCGATAGGAGGTAGGAGTAGGGTGGTTCTATTGTTAGTAGGTGGGCCGTTTAGCTAGGTTTACCAACAACATGGCCCATGTGGAGGGGTTAGTTGAAACGGTTAGTAATAGTTAGAGTTATTGATACTAACAGGAGCTGGATAGAGGTAGGGCGGTTTTCTTTTCAGTAGTCACAGCTATATGAACTGGGACATTAATGAGAAAAACCAAAAAATTTTCTGGCCCCACCGGGAATCGAACCGGGAATGATTTGGAGATGAATGACTACACTACAACCTGCGCCACTGCTGGGGTTTTTATGTAATTACGAGCTAACCCCGGACGGAAAATTGAATGAAACTAACATTCTGAACTATAATACGAATGTTCACTTTTATTTAGCAAGACTATTTTATTGACCTGAATAATATGGCAGATTCTATTTTCCATCCTACCTGCTTGATGAAAAGTTTCACTGAGTTTCATACTTAGCATTAACAATGCAAAAACAGGACATTATAACAGTAACATTATGTGAATTATACACAATGGAGCATCACGTAACTCACGTACAATTTCCCTAGAAACATTGTTTAATCCAGAATTATCAGACGCGTAAGAGCTGTATATTGTCAGGACTCGAGTTGTTAAGTAACATCCTTTTCAAACAAGTGAATCAAGTGGTTTCTGTTTAT
>NNCF01126922.1:3435600-3450471 GCA_002313205.1 Laupala kohalensis | reverse complement strand
ACACACACTCATATACACACTAGCTGATTACCCCACGTTACTCGGTATTCTTCTTAGCCTAATCTTTACCCAGGAAAAAATAAAAAAAACTAAGATCAAAATACTTTTACTTACTGGTTTTCAAAAACATGTTCAGTATCCTAATTTTTCAACTTAATAATAATAATAATACAAATTTAATACAAAACTGATTGTGTACACTACACCTTGCGCTTCCGAGTCATGATGCGTCTGCACCATTGCGCACTAAATGTTTTGTAAAATCTAAACTGTTCGTCGAAATTTTACGATTTAAAGACATTATTTATCTTTGTTAAGTGCACAAAAAAAAATAATCCCTTAAATTTCCTTTTTTTAAATTACTGTCTGAAATTGAAAAATTTATTTTTTCTATTTTTAATAACACTTTATCGATAATTTAGGTTAATATTTGTAGACTCACATATGCTATCGCGAACTTGTTTGCAGAACTTTTTGAGGCAAACAATATTGTCATTTATAGTTGTTACATACCTCTAACCGTTGAGGCAGCGTAGGCAAATATAACTCTTTTTTCTTTTCGATTTTATCGGCATATATTCTGAAGAACCACTTTTATCTTACTTACCGCACATTTTAAAAATAAATGTAGTCTATGTTTTTCCTGGACATCTAGACTATCTACTTGCGAAATATCATCACGATCCGTTCTGGTAGCAGACAGATATGCTTTCGCGTTACGCATTTATGTATTAGAATAGATTACAATAGAGAAGGTTAGAGATCACTGTAGAGACGGCTGGAGACACGTCAGTGGAAGAAGCAGTTGAGTGTGGAGGTCAAGGTGGGAGTAAGCGGTGGTTGAGTGAGTAGTTGCGGAGACGTACGCCACAGGAATGATAACAGTGGATTCCACTCACCTTCCCCGACCACCACCCGAGGCAATGGTGATCTCTCAGTCAACCACCAACGCGGAAGGGGTAGAGACGAGGGAAGTAGCGAATACGCTCCAGAAGGGGGAATCTAAAGAGAGAGGAGGGAATGAGAAAGAGGGTGGGGGGGGGAAGAGATGGAGATACGAACTGAATCCGTAAGGAAGGGCAGCAAACGGGGATAGGGGTGGGGCTGTCGGAGATGTACAAAAGTGAACGCAGGGACGGCGGGGCGGTTTTAGGGCGAGTGAAAATTAAATTTTAAATTTAATCGCGGTTTCAGATGACGAAAAGGCACGACTCGCGAACGATAGACAAGGAGAGGGGAGAGAAGGGAGTCGGACAAGAAGCACGAGGGACGGAGAGGGGGAGATGGCAATAAAAATGAGTGGAGTGGAGACCGCCCCGTCTTGTGTTCTATTGAATAAGTAATTACAATTTTCCCCTTTTAGAGAATATGCAGTATTTTGGATATGGTGTATCTTTGCCACGCGGAGATGGAGGGGAGTGGATGCGGTACGCGGATAAACAGACGAAGAAGAAAACGTAGTGTTTTGGTTTAAAAAGAAACAGAAGAAATGTACGAGTTTAAATCGAAACAAATCGAAGCATCGGCTCAAAAATAATCTCATAAAATACCAACACCGTTATTCTAATCTAAAATTTTACGAGTGCAATATTTTTCATAAAATTAATATATAGCGAGGAAAATGTACGATTTCAGGACAAAACAATAGCACAATTATTTATTATTATTTTCATTGAAAATCCTTAAAAACACTACTCTACGTCACTTGAACAATACTCGTAGTAGCAGTTCAAGAACTTCCACGAACATTTCCAAAGAAAAAGAGCAAAACGGAGGTGTACATTTCTCTCAGGAACAGAAGTAAGATCGACTTGAAACGCCCTTNACACATCTAGATGTGTATAAGAGACAGGGCGTGTACAGCGTTCTTTTGAAAATAAGTAACCTTTCCAGCTGGCGTAATTTCCTCAAGGTTTTTGTATCGTCATATTAAGTTGAATTCCATAATGTAAAAGCAATTTTAACGTTTAGCTGTCAAATTAATACCTAACTTTAGTTACAGGTACTCAATACTATTAATGGAACTATTAACAAACATCGATCAAAAATAATACATTATTTATTATTTTCAGAGATATATTATACAATAGTCTAAATACAATTTTAATATCATATGTATTGTATTACATTACATTTATACAAGTACAATATAAAATTGCAAAGCTTATTTAATAAATATTAAAATTTTTATATTGTACTTGTATACTCCATTGTAACTCAAATGATCGACCTGTGTATAGGTCATCACCTGGTGTTGATACATGACAACAGCAGCCATTGCTTTTTAGATTTCAGAAGCACGTTTTACCTCATTCCCATTTCTTCCCACGTCATTTAGTCTTGTAACGATAGTTAAATTGTTTTCGTCTATTACTAGGCAACTGATAATTAATCAACATTATGTCCTATATAGTTGATTGGTTTTTATTCTATTACAATTACAAACATAATGTTAATACTATTATAGTAACCTTTCAGTAGCTTGTCAACGCAAACTTAAAACATTCAAATTCACCTCTTACCTTAATTCTGATGCAACTTGAATAACTAGGCACTTTAAATCGTTTTCTTTTGCTTTCACAAACGCTGGATTCACTTGATTTTAACCCTCGCGCACTCATTGGCTGACACTTTTACACTGAAAAGATACTGGTCGCGTAGGGATACGTTTTAAAAAAAATTTTCTCGCTGCGTTCAACGACCTACTTTTCACAAAAATAACACACTCTTCCCATGCACGAAACGGAGAATATTTTTGGAGTTGTTATTGCATAACGAAGTAGATATTGTATTGTATAATAGCTTTGTTATTGATCTTTTAGATACTCTGTGAATTCTTCCCTATCAAATATTTAATTCAAGAATTAGTGTAAAAGTTAAGAATTGTTTGCTACATATTTAAAGACCTGGTGAAGGCAAAAAAAAAAATGTGGCTGAAATTGGTCTGTGGTAGGCAGTAATTAATCGTCTGTAAATGGTAGTTATACGATAATAATGGTCGACAGGAATAATTGTGTTTGCTACTTACATCCAATTACTTTTGTAAGAACTATATAAGTTCTGTAGACAAATAATGCTAAAATATTCCACATATTTCCTCTTGTGCACTTTGCATGTTTGTTTTAGTATGGGGATGATATTACTCATTTGCTAGAGAGCATTTTAACGATAGAAATGTACTTTGTTCTATTTTCTTTACAATAAACAAGAGAAATTAACCCTGTAAAAATATTTTCAGTACATCTATATCGAATAGTTAGGACTCGCATCATTTAAGGTAATATTTCAATGTATGATTTTATTAGAAGTATATCTAACAAGTTTTTGTTGAGCCCCGATATCACACAACGCAAATATCTCTCCAGCGGTAGGTCGTCAATTATTCTTTCTTCCTCCCTATATACTCCAGGATTCAGGAATCCCATACACGAATACGGGATTAAAACGAAACATTGGGCAAGTGTAGCTATTCAGACAATGATACCAGTAGCTTCCATTCGAAATGGAACACGTAGTTCAGTCGAATGGAATGGTCGGCAACCGCGATTGCACCAAGGTCAGTCGGAGGGTGGTGGTAGGAAACGGAGAGAGGGAAGGAAAAATCCGTTAAGATTGAACATTCGGAATCAAGGTCAGGTCATTCCAAGAGTTAAGGCGGCTACAAGCATTCGACATTCGGCGAATCCCGAATGGCAAGCATCGCTCGCCACTGCTCGCCGTTGATCTGTTTCCTTTGATGTGCCTAATAGATCGATACGCCGCGGGTGAGGCGAGCACCGGTATTCTTGACGCGGCATAGAGTAAGCAACCCATCCACGCTATTCACTATACGGCAAGCGGTCACGTGGGATTCGCCGAATGACAAATGTCTGGAGCTACCTTCAGAGGGTGAGAGCAGAAGGCGGAAATAGCCAATGAATGGCTTTTAAGTGCTATTTTTACATCGCTTTTATGGATCGTGTGAATACGTTTCAACCCCTGTTATGTAATTCGTTTTATGAATGGGTTCCCGAATTGATATAAAAAAAACTAGGCATATGATCACTTTAGATTTCTTTTACATTCTTTATTTCTGAATTTTATACAACATTATTCTGTCATTCTGCTTGGAGGACATATAAACATGAAGACGACAATACCAACAAGACAATAGCTTGATTTAAGTCTCTAAGCCAGTAGACATTCAATTCTATAGTTTAAACAATCATGTGATTGAATGTATTAATGGGTCATGTTGGAATCTTTTTCGGTTGGCCCGAACATTTGCGAATCTGACTTTTGTGCGCATATACATACATATAAATCGACTCAGCGGTCTCTGCTGTTGGTTGTCCGTGATAACATGAGACAAAAGATGCTGGTGGGTGGGTGCCCTCTCTCTCCCACACCCGCTTGGAGTGGGTTGTGCTAAATAGTCAGCAGTCTGAGAGGGGAATCGAGGTGAAGATAGAAACACCAAACTACATTTTTCCCTTTCGGGTGACCGGTACATAATATCGCTGGGTCTATATCCTATATAAGTGTATGGTACAAACAATGTGCGTATGGAATTATGGAATTGTACGTGAGTTACGATATACTGCATTATGTATTATCGTACACTGTTCAACTGATCTGATGTCCTGTTTACATGGTCAATGGTAAATTTGAAACCGAATAAAACTTGAATACAACTAGCAGATGGATGAAAGTAGTATATATCATATTATTCTGGTCAATAAAAGTTTTTCTTTCATATATGGGTCTTTCAGTAATAGCAAAACAACTACTTGTTGAAACAAAGAAAAAAGTTAAAAATGTGTAATTCTTACTTAATTCATTTGTATTTGTCAAAATGATTCAAAAACTTATACTATCTTCTCCAATGAAGCAGAGAAAATTTACGCACAATTTCTAAATAAAAATGGTAATTACAAGTTAAGCATACGTTTGACATGAATACAAATTGTCTAAAAAGAAGCAAGTTACTTACATATATGTGAGTACGAACTTGAGAATATAGATAAATAGGGTAAAATAGCAAAAGCTCTACGAGTAAGGTAATTAGGTAGATATAAATTTTTCTCATTTCTCGTGGTAAAAAAGCATTAATTTTTGAAGTTTTTTTAATGTAATATAAGGTTTTTCATCTTAGCAAGGAAGTATTAGTATAGCACATTACATCGAAGTTAAATACCAATGTTACAACAGAAAAAAATCATTTTGGAAACTTTAAACGGCCGCAACTCGAAAACAGAAAAAGTGCACTTACCTGGTTATTGCTGGAAGCCACAGATATCATCGTTCAGAATGTTGGTTTCTTTCTATTTCCCGTGCGACTCAATCTAGTGTACTTCAATTATAAACATTTCTTTGGTACCTTCTGTAGTCATTTAATTTGGAACCCGAGCAGTCGACACTCAATTTGGGAAGCACCTACCGCACACCACGTCGAGTGGTCCCTCAGCAGGCCGCTGCCGCGTATAACCAACCCTTGACACCCTCCCCAATCCCTTCTGCAATTTATGTCTTCGGCACTTCGATTAGATCGGCCAGGTGCTCGCATAAATTTATGATTCGCCTCGGGCTCGTGTGAGGGATAGACTGTTGTGCCTCAGAACAGACTGTTCTTGTGCCTCGATACAGAGGAACTTGATAGTGAGCAAACACGAAGGAATAGGCAAATTTATTTCAATGTAATACATTTTACTTCTTTTAACATTTTAAAAAATAAATCAAATTGAACATTTTCGGCAGATATATTTTGAATGCTTCTTAACTTGCAATTCGTTTGTTAACATTAGACAAATATAAGATTTTGGAGTGTGATTGTGACTAACTCTAAACCTTTGTGTTTTCCTCAAGTTTGAACTCGATTTCAATTCTCTTTAACTGGTTTCTATATTCTGTCTCCACACCTACCTTTCAAACAAAATTTGCATTATTGTGTATGGTCTTTCTTACAGTTATTCACATTTTGCCTAATATTATTAATGTCTAGATTATGTAACGTCAAATTCATTGTCTGCATACGTCAATTATCCATTTTTGTTGTATATCAAAAATTCATTATTAGTCTTGGGGGACTGAGATATCTGGAATAGAATATGTTGAAGAATAGGACAAATAATTGAAATGCGAATGATTTATCAAAGATGTTTATTCAAAATTTTACATTGAAATTACATATTCTTGTACTTCACTCTCTGGAGCAGCATTCTTTAGCTAACTCGACAGGATACACATTAACATCCTCGTATTACTTATGCATGACACTAATCAGTTAAATGATAAGGCTAATCAAGTTAGAGTTTCATACTGGAACCCAAATTAGCTTTTAAAATATTAATATAAACAATGTTATAAAATTGTATAAATTTATTCGTTACACTGTACTAAAATGATAGAACATCTATTAACAGTATCTATCTAAAAAACTGAAATGATTTTTCATTCAAATTACCTTCATAGTCTTATTCACCGTCACTACTACTCTCCCTTTCGGAACTCCACTTTCCTCTTTCGTCTTGTAATAATTGTTCAAGAAAATTTTTGATCTTACACTGATTTCTTTTCGTGTGTGTTACGCGTGCAGGTTCTAGAGGACGCATTTATGTTAATCTTATACATTTATTACCTCCAATTACATTGCACAAACAATGATTTATGAAATTTAAAACTTTTAAGATCAAGATTGCATTGAAACATTATATGATCAATGCAAAATCCATTGTTATTAGAATCACGTCTAGTTATATTGTTCACTTAGGGTAGATATTCATTAGATAAAAAAAGTGACATACGTATTAGAGGTTATTTTGTTTCTATGAGTATCAAAATTGGAATCGTCATAGATTACATGATTGTCAATTTTTGAATGGCTTTTGATAAAAGAATTTCAAATCTCTATTTGCTTTTGAGATTATTTTCCTAAAAAACAATGAAATGCTTAAAAAATAATTGTTAAGATAATCGTTGAAAANTGAGATTATTTTCCTAAAAAACAATGAAATGCTTAAAAAATAATTGTTAAGATAATCGTTGAAAATTCTGAAATAGTGCTTAAAACTTGACGAATATCTACCGTCTATATTAAGCTTTGGCCCATTACTTCTAATACTCAGGTCACATCTCTTGTTAAGGAGTCTTCTGCTAACTTCTCCAGGAGAGGTAACCTTTCAAATATTTAATGCACACGTGTACCAATTTTCCAGGAATTAAGTTCTTCCTATGTTTACACTTCAACTAATCTTGGATTTATTTAGGATCTCTTGGTTTTTTATTCCTCTGTGAATTATTATAATTCAATGAAGAAGCTGCAAAGCTGCACCATGCGAGTACCTGTAATGTTAGAAAAAAGTATCATACACCGTGAGCCAAACATAATACTTTTATTTCATTAATTCTATGTTCATTTTTTATGTAATTCATATTCATCAGAAACAAATCAAATTTTTTTGTGGGACTTTACGGCTCGTCGACATCAAAGGTCATTGGAGCCCTAAAAACTTGTACAGGTAGGGAAAATGCAGTTACACACTAGGGAGAGCCAACATGACTCAACCATACCCACAAAAAACCCTCCTGAATGACAACATACCAAAACATATCTCAAAACATACATCAAAACATTGAGGACAAAAAATAAAGGGGGGGGGGAAAAATGAGGCGGGGGGTAAAATGAGGAAAATGAAAGATACCCTAGCCCTAATAGCGTCGGGATCGAAAAGAACAAGAGGTGACCAAGGAAGGTCAGGAAAGAGAAAGGAAGGAGCCTCGCACAAGTGGAAGAAATGCCAGACTCAGCTCGGGGTCTCGTGTTTGCCAAACGCGTACTTATTAGATATAAGTCCCCCAGGGGGCGAAAGAAATCAAAGTTTTATAATGTTTATCATAAGAGGAATTAATCTACGATATATTTACTTCCCGATTCTTTTAAACGTTTAAGATTATTGTCAATTAATACTTCAAACGTAAATTTTTTTGACATTACAGAAACACCTTGTATTCACATTTCGAATGATTTTTTTTTGTTAATTGACTCATTAGAACCAGTAAATTGTTTAATTCGTATTTTAAGCTGCAAATAGTTCTTATCGAAAGCGAGAAAGCGTCTAAATCATTGTTGATTTAAATTGTCAAGGGCACTTGCAATGTGACAATGCCCTAAAACAGATCATTAAAAGAAAGAAAAAATAATACACAGAAATAGGCGTTCAAACCGCCTTCTCGAATACAGCTGATCTTGATTAATTCATTGAGAAATTAGGAGGACGTTTTCGAATGTGATCATTTGCGTTTGGATAAGCCTTCACATCAAGTAGATGAAACAGTCTGTAGGGCCTCAGCCGCGGCCTCGATAGGAGAAACCCCATCTAAAATATTATGTCGTATACAACAGTGCGCCCCAGGGAAATTAATGGCCTCCAATACATTCGTAATGGAATATTGAAACGTCGCCTCGAAATGGATTCCGACGGACGAACGGGAAAGACTTAGCTTCTACCCCCTGCCCCCTCCTCTCCTGTGTCCTTCCAAGAGAACGTCTCTATCATCGTTTTTGGAACAGGCACTAATAGGAACCCTTGATGAACTCCAAACAAGTATAAATAACTATTTACGAATTTATAAGGATGATGTTTCGATTATCATGAAGTAAAGGAACATATTTTCATTCATTAATGGTTTTTATGATTTAGCTTTAATTTTATTAAATATAATTTTCTTTCAGTGATGTAGCGCTATCGTTTGGAAATAGTTACATTTATATTTTCTTCAACTCCTGAAAATATGATACTACCCATGGCTTGACAGATGTAATGAGCACCTGTACATTACAGTGTTAGTGTCGACATTGTGTTGAAAAAACCCACAAAGAAGAAATTTGCTACTACTTGACATTTCGTTTTGCTACTAAATAAGCAGGTTTCAAATGTGTACAATATTCAAGATTTTTTACATACCTCATAGGATAATGTACAACCATACCAATTGACACACTATAATCTGGACGAAAAGATTACCAAGTACGCTCATAATCAGATTTATTAACTTATTTTAATATGATTTCCTGACCTTTAAAAGAGTTACGTTTCAAATTATATTCGTATTTTCTATTGTTTCTGAAAACAACTGAATGAAACAAATACCAAAACTCATGTATATCAAATCTCAAATGACATTTCTCAAGTATTGTCCCGAAACGCCGTTACGTAATAAATTTATGAGTTTGATTATAAAATTTACTTCGTCCCAGATGACTTCCCCCAGCGCTCCTAGCGACAGCACAATGGTACTAACGCCAGCGACGCACTTCAGCGCACCCCTCGACCCCTTCCTTGAGATATTTCACGCCGCGAGTCAGTAATTCCTTAAAGAATTAATTCTCACAAATCAACTCTTTCATTAGAGTCCGCCCACCGACTCCGCACCGNTTAGAGTCCGCCTACCGTCGCCACTCCACGTTGACGCCACTCCACCTCTGCCAACACTGCCGTTGGGCGTCGTGGCCGACGATGAAGACGGACCTGGGTACCGAAGAGTCACGTGACAAGGACAGATAGTGGGTCACGTGGACATGTTCTTTGGCCACAAAGATATAAATACTATCAGTCAGGTAGTCGGTTTATCTTAATGTGCTCTTAACGATATGTTCCTATTGTTTGCAGCTGTGTAGGATGGCAACTGTAGCGGACATCCCCGTACTTCAAATAAGAGACATCGTATTTCCTAGTCCACATTGCGAATAAATTAACTACTTATTTTACATTACTTAGATATCGCACATTCTTCTCATTCAAGGTAAGAATAAAACGAAGTGTGTATCATACTTCTAAGTCGTTTTCTTACTGAGATGGTGGATCAAACGAAAGCATTTGCCTAATCCACACCTTCTTAAAGTATCGTCATATTTTAACTTACTTTGTGTAGCTGCTATTTCGATAACAAAGTTTCTTATAACTCGAAAATATTGAAGGCATTGTCTTGACTCACGTGGAAGATTGTTCTCGTGATCATGTGAACCCCACGATTAGTGCTAAACCTGCAAACTAACTGTTTCTGCGCCCGGGTCTGTCTTACTCGTTGGTCATGTTGGAGGTCCCTCCTGAAGGTTGTGATTGAACATTCATATCTGTAGGCTTCACCAATAGTTTATATACTGCCAACGGAAACCTGGGTACACTATATGGCAATTTTTCAGTGGTAAGAAAACAGATCAACTTGTCAGAAGTTTGGAGCGAATTTGGTGTACTTTAAGCATGAATCCAACATACCTATCTAGGACTTTTAACATCACCATGGTACAGTGACTTACAGTACGTTATTTGGGACATACGTTCACTTGTAGCTTATGGCTCTGGGATCGAATCTCCGATGGGTGTATAATAGGGTGCAGTCCTCGTGGAAGTACAGAAGACAGAGTACACCTCTAACGACAAATCACGAGTTAAAAATAAAAATCTCTAATCTGATATCTGCAGGTATGGTTTCAACCCTTCTTTTTGGCTGGAATTATTGTTCATCCATATATTTTACTAAAAGTCAAATTGAATAAGTTGTACGAAATTAACAATGATATTACAGTATAGATGGAGTTTTGCGACTTAAATGTTATATAATTGTAGTGGTAATTTTTTGATATTTTTTTGCAACAATTTTAGGAATGTTTAAGTTTGACGTATTTTAATAAAAAATACTTTCTTCTTATCTTCCAGGTACTGGTGTTTTTCTGATTAGCTACTGCTGTTTTGTCGATAAAATTGTTGCATCGCAGGTGAAGATCAGGCATGTTGAAAATTATTTTTATCTGAGGATAACTGAAAATTATCAAGAATTTCCCTTCTGGAAATATGTTGTTTTTTTAACATGTTATGATTCAAACAACTTTCAACATATCGAATAATCATGACATATATTAGTGATTCCTAGTACTCCGTCCCTGATATTTGGCATTGCGAAAGCATACATACTATATTGATCGTTGTGCCCTGTGGTAGTGCGAGAAGAGATAATAATCGATTATCCAAGCAACTTTTAGTCACGCAGACCCGTAAATCATATATCTCATCGCCGCCCCAACTGTTACAAGATAAGAAGTGTTGAAATACAATGACTTCACATAAAATATAAGTAACAGATACAGAAGCGTTGGGAGAGAGTAGATTAGAAAATCGCACGAATACAAGGTAGCTTATACTGGAGAGTGAGATATCACACTGTTGCACGCAAGACCAAATCCATTCAATAATTCAACTTCCCTTTCATTTCTTTCAGAGCAACCCTTCCTCTAAACACAATTTTCATTTCTTCTCTTCGGATTTCTTCCATCACTTAATCTCTGATCCAATACTTTCTTTCCCTCGTTCTTCACTTTCTCCCTTCGAATTTTTTCACGTCTTATTTAGTCCTTTTTTTTTCATATCTCGCTCAGTACTTTTTGATTTTTTATTTCGACATTAAGGAGAAACTGTTGCTACAGAAGTTTTCATTAAAAATCTGAGTTAATTTGATTTCATTATCAGATGTGACCGAATACTTTCGATGATTGATCTCTAACTCGAGGAAAGAACAAATTAAAATATAAATTAACATGAAAAATCTGAAAGGGTTTCCTTGAAGCGAGGCAGCTGCTTGTAGCAGGGAGGGTGGAAATCACTCGGGGAAGGGGGTTGAGGGAGGGAGTTATGCAATAAAAGAGGTCTGGCACAATAATAAAAACGGAAAAATAAGATTGCAGATTAAGAGTAATTCCAATTGAAATTCATTCAAAGAGCTGCTATTTTGTTCTTTGTTTTCTTTTTTAATAAAAAGGATCTCCCGCAAAGAGTTCGAGATATTAGCGAAAAGTAATTAATTCCAATGAACCTGCTGTGATTAAGGAAAAAGACTTTCGAAATACTCTCTTGAGGGGGTATTTTAAATTCATTGGAATTGAAGACAAGAAATCGTGGAAAGAAATATATTCTTCTTAATGGAAAACACACTTGTGTGGTTTTATCAGATGTAGCGTAGACCTCAGGTATTTTAAACATATATTTAAACATTTTTATTGCAAGATATGTTCAAAACATCGATTTCCACAAAGTTATCGTACTTTGTACTAGTATTTCAATTCAAAACATTTGCACTAAATTATGTCACAAAATTAGGGGAATTGTTTGTATACAAAATGAAAATAATATTTATATTTCTGAAAGAATATCTTCCTGTAGTAAACACTCAGGTGGAGATAACCATAATATTAATTATTTATTTAATAACCATACTATAATAAGAACAAAAAAATCCATTTTATATCATCTTCTAGCATACTTTTAACTAATTTTAACTCAATTCGGTATCTTTCAAGTAATGAAACTAAAATTATTATTATTATTATTATTATTATAGAGAAAAAAGTTGGTGTAATGTAAAAGAAAGAAACAGTTGTAGGCAATGACAACGCACCACTTTTTACATTTGGTAACATTTGAGGAACGGGGGAAAGGAACAATGCATTTGCAATAACGCTGAAGCAATTTGTTTCTTATCAATATTGTTACCGAGTTTACAAAATAATAAAAAAGAGGGGTGTTGTGCATTCATTGTGTATGTATTGCAGTTTCCTTATTGTGTCGTAAAAAAACGTAAAATCACAAGATAATGAAATAGTAGTCTCACGGGGAACAAAGGAATCAATTCCTGAAATCAATTACCTGATATATGTCTTTAAAAAAATGAGAACATGCTGAGAATAAGAAAGAAGATGTAGGATAGAGAACGCAATGGGGTAGATGCTATGGGTTCTCAGGTCGCTCTAGATGTATCAAGTCACAGCAGAACTACAAATCAGAGGGAAGACAAGAATAATTTCTTAGAAGCAGTAGCCAACCCTAATCCCCTCAAGAAACCGTTTGAGAGGCGAGGGCTCCCGCAACCTCAGCCACAGTCTGAGACGCCCCATCGGTTCAGCGACCACCGCTATCAAGCACTGCGTTTGTCCACGAGATTGCTCCTGCCCGGCGGGTGTAACCAACGCCATTTTCATTCCACGTAAGGAATCATGTTTTGAGGAAACTCGCTCCGAGATGTTTAAAATGCACATTATTCTGACTCAGACATTTCAAAATAAGACTTTTACACGTAGTTAGTTGCATATATTAAATAACTGTGTTTGTAAAAAGAGATACTCAAAGATCATTATCTATTAATCATTTTGTTTGTTTTCAAATACAATTCGGAGAAAATCAACTCATAGACCTTGCTTCCAACTGTCTTATGCTTTTGGAACAGTTCTCAATATGAAACATATTTAAGGCGTTAGTACGTTTAAATTCTTCAAAGATGAAAAAGACCTCAAACACTTCCTTCTGCTACATTTTCCCAATTTATTATTCCAAATAAATATTCTGAATTTTTATGGGGTTAATACTCCATAGAACAACTCGAAAGTTTTGCAGATAGTAGGATGGTACCATTTAGAAACTGGGAATGGGGCAACCCATGTATACTTTAAGCGAATATAAACGATCATAAAGAATATACGACTCAATCAAGAATGAATAGGGATATTTTAAGAACTTGGATCTTGGGGTCCAGTGGGAAACCTTATTCAAGGGGATGAACGAGGTGTGTTTTGGCTGAGATAGTGAAGGAAATGAGATAGTAAGGGATGTAGAGTTTTCAGTCTTTTATTGCAATCGGTGGAAAGCTTCTATGCTTGCCCAAGGTCCTGTACATGGTATAAATACACAGACAACACACTCTGGGGTTATACCCTAGGGTGGATGTGAGAAATTCAAAAGTAGGAAAGGATTTCTCTAAACCTAATTTCGGATACTAAAAGGTTGAGATGTCACGGGCTAAACTACTAGTATATACATCGATGGTCATATCCGAAGGTTTGGAGAAATCCATTTCTTCTTCAGGGAATGTATCTAACGTCCGGAATTGTTCTCTCAGAGCGGATTCCAGAGTCGCCACTTATAGAATAAGGGATCACTTAAGTAATAAGTGTTTACTTATGAGAGACCACTTAAATGGTTTTGTATTCCACAGACAGCACTTATAATAAGAAAACACTTAAGTGCATCACAGAAATTAGTAAACACTTATAGCTGCATAGCATTTGGCAACGCGCGGGAAAAGGAATTTCAATTGTTTATTTCGTGATTTGTATACTCCTTGCCTCAAAATACAACTGTATTTGTTTACATTGAATTTTCACCTGTTGATTTGAGTTCTAACTCATCTTTGTGTTCTGAGGTTTGTTGCTTCCAGTGGCAATCTGTGACATATTATGGTTCGGTTCTACTTCTGTATTCTTGGAGTCTTATTTATTTGCGTCCAATAAATAAATTTCCGTTCATTTAATTGTTATTAAATTTTTTAGTGAACAACGTTTATTTCAAAAGAGTATATTTCAATTAATGTTTTAAATACTATTAATGATCATTACCGTAAAACGGGACTAAATTGACTTTACGGGTAACTTTGACAGTTTTTGGGACTACTTTAACAAAGCGTCAAAATACGGCATAAACGCTAGCGCAGCGAACCCGCGTGACAATNGAGTAGGTAGCTTTGCGATCACCTGACTCACCCACCAGTCCTCGCGTATTTATCGTAGGTGTGTAGTGTGATGCGTAAATATGGCTTAAAACCATTTGGATCCCTGGTTTTCGGTAAGTTTATAACATTACTTACGTAAAGATATTTAGATTTAGGTAGATTAAGATATGTACATTTGTGACATAATTGTTGGAAAATATGTTGTTTTTAAAAAAAAAATTGATTAACCTTGTGTTCATTTATATTTACAAATAAACCACAAAGGTTAGAACTTATAAAATAAAACTTTATTATGTTGCCAAAGTTGATTCTAGTTCCAAAGAAAATTATAAGACTGATTAT
>NNCF01126922.1:3411416-3435372 GCA_002313205.1 Laupala kohalensis | reverse complement strand
CAAAACATGTATAAAGTAATCCCGTTTTACGGTACATTATGATTGACTATTACAATTACTTGGAGAGTCACCTAAAATTGACGAAACTATATTTCATTAATACGACTAAAAATTCAGACAATTTTACATTTGTACTTTATAAACGCATTATAGTAGAACAATTTGAGTTCTCTCTGCAAACTCATTTTTATAATTAACAAAATGAAAAATATCAATTATATGAATATTCAAACGAATGGTTTGGTCTCGTAACCTCACATCGCACTACAATCAATATTATTCAGGAATGATCCTTTAGTAAAGAATCTCAAAAGCAGTATAGATCTCGGATGTATCTCCTCAGAACTATTAGAATACGTCTTCGTGAAATTTCTCAAACTCCCCGAATTCATGATGCATTTCCGCAGACACCTGTCTCACCGTGAAACTAGAACACTTATGTCCACCGGTTTTCTCGCGAGCGTAGTTCTCTCAAGGTCCTCTTAAGTGGGCGCCAATCCGCACGTATAGCATTGGGTGATTCCTTAAGTGTGGTTTCTGAATTGCGAATGAGTACTTATATGAAGTGGCAACTCTGAAATTCGCCCTCAGTGATTTTTATTCGACTTATAAGTTTATTTTTATCCGTAGTCAACTTGGGCACGGATGTCGCCCCGTCATTACCCGGTTTTTTCTCCCGTTTTCCTTCGAGTAGATGCTGATTTTATGAATGGATTCTCTGGTGGCAGTCACATTAGTACTATTTCAATACTTTATCTCAAATTTAGAGTTCTTTAAGTAGTTAAGAATTGCAATTAATTTTCCGAAAAATTAAAAGGTTTGATAATACTACTTAATTGTTAAGTAACTTTTTTGTATTCTATTAAATACAGCTTTGGTTGTATTCTGTTGACATTATAACAAGTAGCTATCAAGTTTTATTCGTATCTAAAATGTGGGTTGAAATGATTAGGGTCCTTGATGGGATGGTCCCTTGCTTGTTTCCGGAGAGTAAGTTAGTTTATTGTTCTCCACGTTGTCAAACGCAGTTATAACTGTTTTCATGAAAATAAATTAGTTTATTCTTATTATTTTTTTCATATTATTGTTCTGTTTTACTTCCCTTTTCGTCAATATGGTATTTAAATGGATTCACCGCAGTTCTGCCGTGTTGCAGCGATGGAGGCAGTGAGATGGCGACGGCCACCTCCAGAACCGGAGGCGCCATCCGTCAGAGGTCTCCGGCGCGCGGGCGGTGGCCGGTCGAGGCAGGCGATGCTTTAAGACGTTCGAAGGAACACGACCCCCTGCCGTACCGACAAGGTGGGCTCGCCGCCCGGTCGTACGCCTCGCCCAACCCCACCCGGTCGGTCCTACGCCGGCCGCTCTGACCCCATGAGCAGCACTCGGAGATTTGTGGGTTCGCTCGCCCACCCCCCTAATATCCTTCTCTGTCCCAGTGTCTAGCAGCCACTGACGAAGTCTTTTGCTTCTGTTGCATGTGGTATACATATATTGTTCCAAACCAAGAGTTAAACATTTTAAAAAATTTACAATCCCTTATTGACTCACCCAATAATAATTACAAGGTGACAAATAATGTCACTAGTGTCAGGTTTTGAATTTTGTGAGTGAATAATCGGTCCTAAATTCCCACCGAAATCTATTGAAAATATTTGTTATATTCAATTGTCCAACGATTGTGAATCATGTGATCAACAAAAGAAAGAACTTGGACAAAGAAACAGGTTGGCCAACAGTAAATCACAAAATACAGAAAGAGAAAAAGATAAATGTCGAGATGGTTGCAGAATCTACGCAAGGCTATTCTAATGGTATAGTCATTTTCTTCTTAAAATAATCTAGAAAATAATCTAGAATATATATGGGGAGAGAGGTGTTGGTGGTTTTACGTTCCCCTTTCGAAAGTTCAAATTTCTCTTTTATATAGCAGTGTATTTATAGCACCCTTTACTTGGCATTTGATGCGACTTCGGTTTCAATGCAATAGAGGAAAGATCTGAAGACATAGGGTTGTTTATTCCTCCTACGATTTCGATCATTGTTTCCTGGAGAAAAAAAATTACCTCCCATGTATGAAAGTGTGGAATACAGGTTGATCGTATCGTAAGAGGTATCGACGTCTTGACATTCCACAAAGATGTCGACACAAAAAGTCCGGAGTAAGGAAGAAACAGTTCGAACGTTATTTCTTCTGTTTCCTTCAAAATGCACGTTTCCTCATAGACTCAATGAACTTAAATCAAATAAATGAGTGAAATTTGATGTACTAGCAATAGAAACATTCGGTACTTCCCAACGGTGCTTAATGAACGATACCGTTAACGTATATACAACAATAGCTGGGAACGAAAATTCAAAACAATAGTCATGACAATTTATAATTTTTAATTTAATACACTATAATAAATTTATTGTCAAAAACAGTACGAACTGAGTATGACCACGCGGAGGACAATAAACTAATTTGCTTTCTTTGCCCCTACTGATATTTGTTACCTACCAAAAATCGTAATTCTGTAATATGTATATTTTTTGTTACTTGCCGGTTCATTAAAAGTGAACACTAGAGCACAGTTTACGGCACATTTTAGGGTTTCTACGAAATGCACGAGCCGTTAGCCCCGCCATATATTGAACATATTTATATTAAAATAAAGCCCTTTATCAATTAAAATTTAAACTGAGCATTCAATACGCCAGGAAAAGAGAAATTGTGAGTCAAAACTTTCATCATTTATTAATAACTATTTTATGGATAAATATTGACATAGCTTCAGGATGAAATGTTCTTTTCAATGCTGATGTTACTTCCAAAACAAATGTACTCGTAACTGGAATGGATTTAGAAAAGAAAGGAGGAGGATATCTACATTATTCTATTGAACTGAAATCTTAAAAGAGATGAAACTGAAATCTTCGCTACAATTGGAGGAAAATAATGTTTTAAACTTCTATTACAATAATTTCTAAACCATTAATAACATTACATTTTATTATCTTTTATTCCCATCGTTATACTTCGAAATTACGTATAGAAGAAGGGTCATAATATTTGCGTACGGCACTGTCCAACTGGCGGCCCGCAGTAATACATTTTACTGAACATTTTTCATTATATATTGGAGGGTACAGCTTTATGTTATAAATGTATGAGAAAATAGAAAACCACGTTCAGAAATACCTCGTCATACATCACAATATGGAAATATTTCATTATAATACTAAATATTAAAAAACTTTCTTTAAAAAAAGAAATATCCTATTTAATATTTCCAATTTAAAATAATATAAATTTGTTAATGAAATCAAAATATCGCGTTACAAATAAATAAATATGAGTTTTATTTTAGATCCTAGTTTTATTTGTGACGCAACATTTTTCCAAACCCCATCGATGAAAAGTTTTTGGATAATGGTCCTCGGGACAACGCTAGATGCGGTGTGCGTATAATCGTATTGTTGGGAGATATATGAATGCTTTTGTTTTACACTCCACTAAAAGTTTTTTATTCGATTCTTATTTCGTATATTTAAAACAAAAGAGTAGCAAAAGTACAATTAACTAAAGCTTTGAGTGGGAAATAGTAGTATTTTGAAAGAGACAGAACTTCCTGTACCGATGCAAAAAAGAAATGCTCGACTTAAGAATATATCGAACAAGAACGATAAAGGAACACATGCCTTATAGAAATAGAATCCCAGAGATGCCATTGCCTATAAATCACAGGCAGAACCCAAGAAGTTCATGGTTGGTCACATGCCACGACCTTCCACTCCCCCCCTCCTACCATCTCGCAGCATCTGAAACCTCAGCCAGCAACCCTCCATACCTCAACCTAGTCAGCGAAGCTTTCGCAGTCAATAAAGCATTTTGTCAAGGAGGACTCTATAAATATTGTAACGTCAGCCATAACTTAAAAATTTTCCAAAGTCTCNATAAAGCATTTTGTCAAGGAGGACTCTATAAATATTGTAACGTCAGCCATAACTTAAAAATTTTCCAAAGTCTCTCCCACCCCTTCCTCAAGACACGTCGCTGCGATGTAGGGTTGCCAACTTTTCAGTCTTCTCACTCTGAACTGGATGGTGTGGGAGGGTGAAGATAACTTCAGATGTTGGAGGTTAATAGGTAAAGAAGAAATAGTATATTCCCTATTTTATAAATTGAATTTTATATTTTTTCCAAGAGCTTTAAAGCTCGAATGCAAGCAAAGGAATCATTAAATTCGTAATTTATTTATTTGTATTGGAATAGCTTGTTAGTGGAATTATTATTCGACTTATCATAAGCTATTAAGTTGGGTTGTTTGACCCAGGTCTTTCCTAGGGCCGGTGTCTATTTGAAATAATAAATCTCAAATTTAGGGTTTTTCTTCTTCTTCTTACGATTTATAAACAATTATTTTCCGAATAACATATAATTTGCTAATAATAAAGCGTACTTGTGAAATAACCTCTTTCTCTTTTATTAAATACTAATTTGTCGGTATTCTGTCAATATTACATACAACACATACCGAACTATTGTTATTCTCACCTGAGGAGTAAAGCGCTGAAATATTCAATCCACCTCTGCTTTTGGGTCCTTGATCATAATTGATGGTATTGACCCTTGTCCGGAAAGTTAATTAATTTATTGTCATACGCAATTTATAACTGCTTTTTTGACGGTAAATTTATTTATTGATTTATTTAAGGAAAAATGACTCCCTCTGTCACTTTGTATACTCATTGTCTGTTTTCATATAACAACGAAACGAAGGATTTTTTTTAAAGGAAGTTTATTTTTGTATGAAATGTTTAATATTGTCAATCCTAATGTCATGTTCCATTTCCTTTATTTCATGTTACGTATAAAAAAAGTTATCTCACATTTTTACAATTTCCAAAAATATCACTCGTTAAATTCCACGTGTGATTTGAGCATAATACTTTCAAATATGTAAAAGCGTGTGAAGGAATGTACATGCACAAAGTTGGCAACTCTTTCGGAGACACCTCTTCCCCTTCTCGAGGTATTAGAGACCAACAGCGCCAGCCGTTTTATTCAAAGTTCCAACTGCGCGGCTGTGATAGCCACACACACATATTTAACTTCAGATATTTTGTACATACTTCCAAATACGTAATAAATAAACATGACGTATATACTCGAAATGCAGCGCGGAGCAAATAGAATCTGACGTAATTTATGTGCATCAGGTTGTCTTCTTTGAAAACGGATCCGGTTCTTCTGATACTTGAAAATAAAAGTGGTCGGAAGAGGGTATGAGAGAGAACGAGTGGAGGGGACTCCTAGAGGATAAGGCAGGTGAGGAAGGGTACGGTTGGAGAAAAATAGTTTACGAGCGTTGATCTACAGAATAAAGAGTGATGGAATAATGTCCGGGTCATTCTTTGCGTAGATCAAACACTGTAAATAAATTTACTTATTCTTTTTGAATTCAAATATTGACGCAAATACACAGCTGGTTTGTTATTTTAATGATTAAATGTGTACTACGCGTTAATATTAGTTGTTTGCCAGCAACTAATAATGAAAAATTATCAATAAATGAATGAGAAATTTTTATTAGTTAATGGAATACAAATATTGAGAATTGTAAGAATTTGTTAAAAGAATTAATGTACAATAAAAGTAAGTACAACATCTATATTAAATTAAAAGTTTTTGTTTTGATAAATTTTACGTACTGTCTCATTTTATAAGAGATAAAAATTGTTATTTTACAAAAAGAAAAAAACTTTTTTTTTTCAATATCAAGTGGTCAAATATTCTGTAATAAATGAAATTTTGAAATAAAACAAAAAAAATTAATTTCGAGGATGACAGTTGCCCAAACGCATGTGAACATTTTAACTAAGAGATAAACAACTCGTACCCTTTCCAGATGGAAGCGATTACATCGTGCCTAATCTCTTCATACACTCATCTATATCTTATTATGTGTCAGACAGTAAATCCACATGAGCTAACTTGTACATGCACAGAAATTAAAGCCAGCATTTATAAACGCCTATAGTCATGTCATCTTAATTCTACTTGAATGAAGCAGATTAACTTTACACGTTAAATTACATTCAGAATTTTCGCATAATTTATGTCCGCCTTCTCTCAGCCGTAATTCACAAAGTTTCATTTCATTTTTGTTGCTTTGCGCTCCAACGACACAAGGAATGTCGTGTCGTACGATTGGTTCGAATCGTTCGACCACGGTGGTTGGTTCGGGGGGTGGGGCGGGGGGCGGGTGCAGTTTGTGAACGTAAATATATCGAACAGCTCACCTGCCCGCGGAACAAATTGGAAACTCGATCCAAAATGGGTGTGGTGTAGGAACACGCTATATCGAAGTCGCGCCCCGGGGTCGAACACGTCTCGAACAAGGCCACCTCGATTGCTCTTACGTCAAGAGATTCGGAGACCTTGGTTCATCAAAGCTCATGGGTATTGTTGGAATTAATTCATAGAGAAAAGTATTAAATAATGAATATTCTAATTTATTTATTAACATGTAAATAATTGAAATATATTTAAACATTTTGTAGAATTAACTCGTCTTATAAAGATAATTTCGAACTTCGTAAATCATATTATTTTCTGACGGTTTTTGTTTTATTAATACTTTTGATCGGATGTTTGCTCATCGAATAATTTTTGTTTATTTTTTCATCTCGTAAGTCATTACAGAGAAGTGGGTTTCTCAACGTTTATAGTCGTACAATCATAACGTATCTCCGAAAAAGCAGATTGGCTTAAAATTTCTAATCTCATCTTAAAATATGACTAAAAGATAACTATTCAGAATAGTTATTGTATATCCTTACACCACATCGCATGGTTAAGTCTGCCTTTTGGATATATACAGAATGTGACAAATAGAATGAATAACAAGTGATTTCACACAAATGGGTACGTAGTGGAAATCAAGACACGGTACGCAAATTTTGAAGAATACTTGAAGAAAATTAGCAGGAGAGAGGACGGATTGTGTACGTTAAAATGAGGTAGTGAGGTCAGCGACCATGTACTACGGAACTATGACTTGCACGGACGGGAAAGAGGAGACTATTTACGATTTTTACAAGAGTCTCAAGTGATAAAGGGAAATTGATTCAGACCAAGGAAAGTTTTTTTTTTTGTGTGGGGCTTTACGGCTCATGTCGACATCGAAGGTCATTGGAGCCCGAAAAACTTGTACAGGAAGGGAAAATGCAGTTACGCACCAGGGGGAGCCAATATGACTTCCCCCGCGTGTGGGACTCGTCGAATGATTCAACCCTACCCACTAAAAACCCTCCTGATCTACAACACACCAAAACATATCTCACAACATACATCAAATGGAGGGGGGGGACAAAAAATGAGGGGTGGGACAAAAATGAGAGGAATGAGGAAAATGAAAGATACCCTAGCCTTGATAGCGTCGGGATCGAAAAGAAGAAGAGGTGACCAAGGGAGATCAGAAAAGAGAAAGGAAGGAGCCTCGCACAAGTAAGTGGAAGTAATGCCAGACTCAGTAAGTTCGCCAAACACGTACTTACTAGATGTAAGTCCCCTGGGGGGGGGGGGCAAGGAAAGGTATGAAAAATTCGTGAAATGGGTAAACTAAGAAGAGAGCACACAACTGGAAGGATAGGAACAATCTAAACATCTAAGAGTGAAGCAAGGGAAAGAAATAAATAAAGGAAAATAGTCTTGCAATGACACAAATTGAAGGCAAGGCGGTCAGGCATGACTAAGGCCCAAAGAAATGAAGAAAAAAATTGAAATAAAATTTCAAAATTTCAATTGGCAAAACATCTCAACGGCAATGAAGATCCAAACACCATGTTGGAGGTATTGTGATATAACGTTAATTGTATGAACTATACAACTCAACAAACAATTGTTCATTTGTAACTTCTACAACTAATCTGAAAATATATCCGAAGACGTTGACCCCATTATTTGTATACTGAAGATCGATCAGGCAAATTTAGCAATGATAGATCAATATTATCAACAAAAAATTGATAATATTTTCAATGAAGCTTCGAAAATGAGGTACGTTCATGTTATTTCTTTTGAGATAACTCTAAAAAACTTGAAGCCCACACTGGACGTTACAATACATGGGATTCATAACTTCCGGCGTCAGTGAGTCGATGAGAGGGTGTTAATAGCATGTGACAAAGTGGACAACTCATTTATGCCCCTATGTCGGCGACAAATTCAAAGGAGTGCACGACGAACCTTGTATATGAGTTCATTCGAACTAATTGAGATTCATTATATCTAATGTAAATAGGAAAGGAAGTTATTTTACTGTTGTTAGCCTCGTTAAGCAAAATTTCACTCAGGTCTAAAACGGGAACATTACATCTGTGATATTTTGAAATATGAGTTTCCAGTTCAATGCCAGTCCTAAAAACTCACGACATTATGAAACCAGACAGGTATGTATCAAATCAGTACACCATTGATAACCATGAAATTTTGGTTATCCTTTCAATAAGATTATGTGATCAATATAGGAGTGACTCATATGCGAAATTAATTCCACAAAATGCATAGTAGATGGTGTACATGATAAATGAGAAAACTTATGAAGATATGGGTTCGAATATCATATCAGAAACTCGTATGTCATTTTATCAATTCAATTATTTAAAAAAATACAAATCATTCATTAGTCACATCACATAAGAACCATAACATTAAACTTTCCTAAAGCCATCTTGTTATATCATTCTCTTTGGTCAACCCACATAATAAAATGAGAAATAGAAGAATACGTTCGAGTATAAAAGACAATTCAGTAGAATATTTTCAACTGTTTCAACACATAGTTCAGAAATAAATGTTACTAAAATATATTTGCAATCCATCATTATTTAATGTACTCCTTTCAACATGAATGTGTGCCAATTACGTTAAATTTACTTTCTTTCCATAGAATACACACTTTTTTTTCAAAGTTCATTCAGGGTGAAAAGTAAAAGTTAGGAAAAGTGCTACATCTTGGAAGATATAAAAAACCAAAGATTCCACTAATTCTTCTCATATAGAGCCGTGAACGCATTCCAAAATGAAAAACATAATTCATATTTGTAGAATTTACTTTCCATACCCGGAAGAAGAATAAAAATACATTTTCAGTAATACCGATTACTTTAATGGATGGTTGAAAAAATAATGGGGGAGAAGTTTTAACTCTAAGCCTTTCTTAATTTTTGAAAATTATATCTCTTAATCAAAATTTACTCCTAATTAAAACGCTCCGTGGTATTAAAACTGCGTCTTGTAACAAATCGCAAAGTCAGATTCTTTACCCCATCAATAACTTTCTTTCCCTTCTTCCCGAAGTTAAGAACCATGTACACGCGCACGGAAGATGAATAAGAAAAAAAAAAGTTTCACCTTTCTTTCTCCCCTTCCAGAGTTACTAATAATAATTTTGCTTATCAGAAATTTATGTTGTGTTTTTAATGTTTCCCTGGGCGTCCCAGGGAGCGATCAGGTTCCCCGCTGCGCCGAAGAAATTTAGATCCTGCCTTCGCCACCGACGGAGTCAACGTCGCCTTTACCTCTGTTATGGCTGCCTCCCCTTCTCTCGTCGTCCCCTACTCCATCGCAATCCCGGCTACTATAATGCCACAATTATTTCCAGTTCCATAAACATCGATTTGATCGTCCATTTTTTATTATTTTGTCTTTCTGTATCGATTGTCAATTGAAACGTATTTCAACTGTCCGTAACGTTTTCATTGTTGACCTTTCTTCCGTATTAATACCACGATTTATGTAAAAGTTGGAAGCCATAGATCATTCTAACAATACAAACTTGATGGGTAAAGATTCTATTTCTTTATCACTTGCTACATTCACAATGGAACCCATGAACTACTCATTCGTTACACAGCGTTGCCACCATGTCTATCGCAATATTTTGCGATGCACCATATACGCAACTACGCTATGATCTATGTAATTTGCATTATGTTTCGAGTAATTTCGGAGAGAGTTTTACTTGAATATGTTGTTTTATGTGTTGCTTGTCTCATCCCTCGGTGTCATTTAACATTACTTTTCATGATGGTACAAACCATTATCAGCAGCGTTTTCGTCATAATCACCACCTTCAATCCTGTCAACAAGGAACTAAACTTCTCTAACCTCCTTAGATGCTATTTTCTGCCTTCTACTTGTGTCTGAAAAATGTCGAATCTTGTGCACCACATTGACAATAGTGTTTGTCACTGAAAATTTCTCCAAATTTCGCTTTTTTAAATTCACCCGCGTGTTTATTCCATGTACTACATTACTTCCACGTATTTTAAAAACCACCATTCACATTGCTTCCTTCGTCCTTCACATTATCACCACAGACGACGTCACTTCATCAAGACGTCACTAACTGGTTGTTACTTCCACAGCCTCCTTGATTGCTACCCCTTTGCTTCAGTCATGCACCGCCACCACCGTCGCCACTATTCCACCACCGCCGTCGCCATCTCACCACCCGCGACCACATTCAATACCCGACTCGCTTGATATATTGGCTGATTTCTTGAAAAGCTTTTAAATAGGACCACCACGGGGTGAAATATGTTGGAACATGGCGCGGAATACTAAAGAAAAAAAACACAAAGGAAAAAAAAGAGGGGAAGGAAAGAAATGAGGTATTCAATATTTCTCTTTTCGAAGAAACGGCCTTAGTGTAATTACTTCATTATAATTTCGTCATAAATTTTATTTTGGGCGGTTGTGCCAGGGATTTGATAAGGAAACGAAGAGAATGAACCGGTAAGTGTAAGGGTGAAATGTAGTTATAAATTGAATATTGATTAAGAACATTTTTCCTTAGTATACAGAACATTAAGAATATCAGAAGTCACGAAAAATACATCTGATTGATACCGTACTTCAAATGTATTTTAAAAGTGAATTTATCATGCAACAAATTATAAAAACAGAAACTTCCATTATTTGATGAGAAAGTGTTATAATGATTTTACTCCAATTCGAAAGGCAACTTTACTCTTATTGAACGTACTTTCTTTTATACATTAATTTTTTACATCAATTAATACGAGACATTGATAATGTCAAGAACAAATATCACTTTTCATATCAAGTCAATCAATAATTTTACAATTTTGAACCTCGACATCTCAATTTTTTTAAATGATTTTTTGGTTACCTTGCAAACTATTTTTTATTATTATTATTTTCTCAAAGCACGTTTTCTCTTATGTTAATGCTGAAAACTTGTGAATAACTACTGAGATAATCTAAAAGAAGATGTCTCCCTGCAAATTCAGTCTTCAATTGTCTGGACCTAGTTAATGGTAGTAGAAAAGGAAAAATAGTGTGCAGTAGAACTCCTATCATCCGGATCGATGGTTGAAAAAAAAGTTGTATTTTTTAATTCTTCTTCTCAATAAATTGTTTGTTTGCTCTGTGAGTTAGTTTTTGTTTTTCCTTCAATCTGAGTCTTAGCTATTAGTTATTTCCACAGCATGATGAGTCTCAATCGATTTGCCTAAAAATCTTTTAATGGAAGAAATCCAATCATCCAAATATTTCATTATCCGGACTGGGTCCACTCCCGAATGATCCAATTCGTGTAAAAGTTTGATTGAACCTTACCAACGACTACGTTTCAAGAGTAACCTTTAAATTTAATTTCTTAATTTACAAAGAGAACTTTTTTTTTTTTTTTTGGTTAGGGTTTTAGGGCTCGTCAACATCGAAGGTCATTAGAGCCCATCAAATAGAACTTCGCCGTAAGAGTTTCTGTTTATGTGTCTAGAAGAGTGAACTATTTTCAATAGCCCACTGAAGAAGCCCTACTACATTTACAATCTCGTACGTTCCGGAGCTGTCGCGTCCAGTGCCTACAATGCTAGACAGCCATCACTTAGCGAAGGCAGCTTAATGTGGAAGGTTCGTGCATCGAGTCCCTTCGTTGATACGATCGACGCCGCTCTTGCCCCTCGTAACAGGGCAATCCACGTTAATCGAGACCATCCCAGCATCAGGGGTTGTAGGGGAAGGGGGATCGTCGTTAAAGCCGTGATGACGTCATGGCGCCTCTCGTCCGAATAGGGTCATTACTGGCCGGACACACGCCACCAAGGAGAGGCTCTTCGCGCACGGACGGACGATCTCTGGGTGATCAGCATCGGATCTGCAACGGAAGCGTCACTCATGAGCAGGATGAGTGATCAACGGAAACGTGTCTTCGGAAAAATATAGTTCCAGGCGTAAATATTAAACGAAGATTCGCCGGGATCAGCGTTCGAATTTTTTTAAAAATGTAGTGGGGGGGGGAAACTTTTCAACCTTCAATAACTTTATAAAATTGCCAAGAAATAGTCATTATATTCAGGGGAGGCACTTAAAAGAATATTGTAGTAAGTTCTCATATACTACATTCACTATAAATATTGACCTAATGAAATTATTTCTAATTTTGGGAATTATTATTGACAATCACGAGAGGAGGAATTATTTTCCCCTGTTGGCANGGGGGGGGGGGCAGTAAGAAGGGTGGGGGGAATTACCTGTTCCCCTCACCTCTTTAATTCGAACCCTGACCAAGATCTCCTTGAGGTACGTAATATTCCCAATGTCTTTCTGAACTCACCCAGCATCGAAATTGAACACTTCCCGATGTGTATATATCATTTCCACGTAGTTTGATGAATAGATATATCCACAGACACGGCTATCCTATTTACTTATCTAGCCTAGTAAACTATGAATAGTATTACCCCGGAAAACGTGTAAATTTCCAATTGCAAGAAAGGAGTAAAAATTACTCACGGTCTCACCTTGACCGATTCTGATAATTTCGCGAAGCTTGATCCATCGTATGGTATCAATTCGAGTACTGCTCAAGCATTAAAATGTGTTCGCAAATAACTATTCATTATGATACATAGCAATTTTGGGCTAAGAAATAGGAAATTATTATTATTTAATTTTTTTGTATGTTCACCTTTGACCTTTTGCTTAAATTTAGTATATTTATTATTTCATCGCTACATTTTCCACCGTTTGTGTTGCTACATAACTTATTTTGATTTAAAAAAAACTTAAAAAACCACCAAATCAACGGTGATAGGCAAATAAATAATACCATACCAATGCAGTTGATCGATCATTTAATCCGCATTTCAAATTTTGAAATTCAAAAGTAAAAGATTCTCACGGTGTCTCATAGAAATTTTAGAGTCGATATTTGTATCATTCTGTTTCTATTACTTTGATTATTCCGCACGGTCAAGTATATACTTCTGTTTTTCTCTCACTAATTAAATATTACTTCATCGGTTATGTATAAATTATCTTTATGATTTTAGGTAAGATCAATATTTATTTCTGGAATAGGAACACGATGTTCTTTAACATGAAAAGAAAAAACAAAAAAAAACGATATCCATAAAAATGAATGATAATTACCGAACTTCTATGGAAAATGAGGATACATTTATCTCAATGAATAAACAAAAGGTACGTGGAGGTATAATGATATGAAAACAAGTTTCCTAGAAATATGGCGGTAGTTTATGCTGTATAATTAATTATATTATTGACTGCTCCAACGCTAGTATAATGAATATTTCGAAAAATAATGTACGAAATACAAGGATTCATTTCATCAAGTAGATACGTGAGACCTAAAATCTTTACGTGTAAAAACGCTAAATCAACTTGCCTTATTAGGTATAAATTATTTTTGTTTGCTATCAAAAGTCTATTCACATACTTTTTACAAAAATTTGTTTTCAAGGAAGCTTTATTTTTAGATTAGTGTTTAAAAGTTGGGAGGGGTAATTATTCTTTTTTATTGCTACTTTATTGAATGTTACGTATTGTGCTATTTTTATGATAGTCCTACAATTTGTAGCAGGATCAGAGGCGCCATTTCAAAATTTCATTAGGATGTAATTAAGAAACAAACTAATGTTCTTTTTATGCTTTGACATTGTTTGCTATTGTCAGATAAAAACGTCTGTTAACCAATTGGATAACAAATAATTTGTTTCATGTACTGTTTTATATAATTTACACACATTATTCATTTCACCACGAATCTACATAACGCAAGTGAAATTCTAAAAAAACTAACCAGACAAGTTTCTTGCAGTGATATGACTCAGGTGCTATGACACGCTGCAACATCTTTGTATTTCCTTCTGTACTCGAAACAAAAAAAGCGATATTTATCTATCATAGATAAAATGTTCCAGATTTCACTAAAGCTAAATTTAAAATATTGCGCTATTCCTATTATTTTTGGATTTGTCTCTTCCCCACGACAAAAGTTGTTAGTTCTAAAAAATAACTACGGCTGTTTGGATGGAATTGTAATTTTGTTTTTTATTGATTTTTTGTCAATAAATTATATTTTCGTTTTTATGTTGTAGTAAACTGCATTTAATTTTTGTTGTAAACAATAATATAGAATTTTGTTTTTAATTTCAAATGCTTATGTCCTCCTTCACCTGTCCCCCGTGAGTAGGATGTTATTGCGTTTCTTCGCGATACTTTCTTATTTTTTTCGTGAATATTCGGATTTGTTTTATAATATATCCAGAAGCTGTGTATTCTGTTTCATTCTTTCAACGATGTAATACTCGAATTCGTAACAAGGTCAAGTTCCTCGGAGTCCGTCTGCCACATAGCCAGTCGGTCGCTTCGTCCAGCGATGAAGACATCCCGGCGCGCGTCAGTCGCCGCGGGGCGCAGCGTGTTTTTGCGTTCGACTCTCGCATATCGACGGTCGCATCTCGACACAATGCGGCGGTCGAAATGACGAGTCACCCACACAATGGCGAATCAATGGCTGCGCAGCGACTCGAACGCGGGTCGAGGCGATGGAAACTGCAGGGGACCTTGCGAGTCGAACATTGGGAGTAGCAGTGGACGAAATAGAATGCACTGGACTCGCCATTACCTAATGCACTGGAACGAAGTTGAGTTTGATACAAGTATTGGAACGATAAGTAGACGCGGAATAAAGAACTGCGTGCCGTCAAGGTAAGGGATGAAATAAATAAAAAATGAAATGAATAAAAATACGTTTCTAGTTCCGTAACGTATCTACACCTAACGAGGTCCGGGACGGGATTTATTTTTTACCCCAAACACACATTTAAATACAGGAACATTTTAGATCTGGCAAAAAAATTGAAATTTGAGTATTTAATATGCTAAAAAATCTAACAATTATTTATTGTCCTGTTATAAAAATGTTTATTTAAGTTCAAATTTACGAGTTCATATTATTTTGAAGGTCCCTCTCACATGGAGGGTACGTGTGAGTCACTCCCGCCTAGGTATACTCAAAGCCATGATGCATTGCCTAAAATTATTCAATATTGCTGCCTTAAACAAATTGCCAACCTCCACGAAACAAAGCCTTGAAACTCACTCGCGAAAATTTCAAGGAAAGCGTGATCACAAAGAATTTAAGTGTTATCCAAATAAATATTAATAGTCAGTAAAGCGATTATTTGCTGTAAAGAAATACAAGTTAAGAATACAACAAACAAAGACATAAGGTAATATTCGTTTCACACGTTCGATGCAGAAAAAACAGAATAGCACCACAATAGCAAATGAATTGATTGTTGTCCGAGGTTGGCAATGGATTCAAGATCGAATGTCTTGCCAACAGAACGTGAGGTACCCTTATCATTACTCTTATGGACGATGGCGAAGTAAAAGCGTTGGCTACATTGAATACAGGTTCTATACCACCATCAAGTCAGTTAGACTGACAATGAATATATAAATAATTTTCGGTCAAAAGAACTGTTACAAACTGCGAATGACCACATTGAGGACAATAAAGTAATTTACTGCGACAATTACAAAATAAACTAATGAACACAATACATTTCCGTTCATGATTTTTCCTCTTAAGATGAATTTCTCGAAGTAAAGTATGATGACTTTTACTATACTCCACTGCTCAAATAATATATTTCTTTTCTTTCTTCGTCAATGGGAAGATCAAATCAACACGATGAAAATAAATATGCCGCGATGAAGTCGGCAGAAAGGGCTCTATGGTGATCCATCGAGTTATTATTTGAGTCTTAATAATATAGGTACTAAGATTCTGATTTTTTAAAGTGCGACTGAACACAATCCACAGAATCTTCCACTTATAATTCGAGGGAAATTTACACATTCTATGATGCACTGAGGATGATTCTATGAGGCAATACACATTATGCAATCATTCATTTCTACTTCTATTATATTTAACTATTACTCTTCTATATTAAAATTAAACAAAAATAGATGTAGTATATAATAACGGTAGTACTTGAGTTAAATTTTTTTTCAGGAACGTCAATTAATTTTACAATATTTTTCAGTTTACAACCCTTTTATTTAGAAAAAATCGGTACGGTGAGAATCGCCTTTTTGCCACGCCACGGAAAGAAAGGATTTTTACTTACTTTTGTACATGTAATTATTTCCGGTCGTCGTGAGTTGAACCTTCTATCTCCAAGACAACGCTCATCTCACTAACTATACACCTTTTTAATGTATTGATGCAAAATAAACTGTAATATATATACTGTATTTTATTGTCGTGTACGTTTTTGTAAATGTAAGTGTATTCATCTACTACACAAATTTTTGTGCTGTAGATAATCTTGCTCTACCAACTAATCACAGATTTTGAGTGAAGAAATTTTCATTGATAGAATGCTATTAATGGGGGATAACAGGATACAAGACCGAAAATTATATGGAGTACACGAAAAAATCCGAAGTGAACTTCTTACCGAATTCAGTCGCATGAAATATCATAACCTCGTCCTCTATCTCTGAAACAAACACCGAGTTTCGCCTATCGCGGTCTTGAAGTCGTCACGTACAACTGTAGTCACTGAGTCCTAAACTGTGATATGACGCTTGGGGTCCTTTGCCATCTCGAGACAGCACTAAGTCCCAGTCATTGCATTCGAAGGCTGCTGCGGCGCCGCGCCGTGCCCAATCAGAAATTAGGAGAGTGCCGCCCTCGCTGTGCTAGCCCACGGCGAAAGCAACAGCTGCTCTGGTCACGTTGGTCTCCAAGGAATGACAGGATCCAATGGATTAGTACTTCGTTCGAATGTTGCACTGAAAAAGAAGATAATCATTTTGGAATAATAAATGGATAACAGCACGTATTTATTAAATAATTTATTTTATAAATATTACATCCGCCACTGCCCTTGAGCCCTTGTTCGGAATTGATGGGATGGTCCGTTGTTTCCTTCTGGATAATTACCTTAGTTTATTATCCCCCACGTGGTCATACGAAATTTGCAAATGCTTTTTTGACTATCAAGTTTGTTTATTTATTTAGTTAGTCATTATAATAATATATTCCAAATAAAAACACCATCAAATGCACAAACAGAAATAATAATAATTTAAAAAAATATAAAGTCTGTTTAATCAATGCTTATTTACAATAATTTGTAAAAAGACAGATAACCAATAATGCGGTGAATGTAGTTAAAACAAAAACATCACTATTTGAAATAAATGAAAATACAATACCATAAACCAGATGTGACAATAAGTATTGATTAAAAGTTATTTTAAAATGGCATGATAATTGAAATTCATTTTGTGGAGGTAAACTTATATTAATTTAAGGTTTTAAATATTGTGTGCAGCTAAGAATATAGCCAATCAAGTTATAAATAATTCATAACATACGTCGAAAATTGAATTATTCCATTTTTTTCCACGGGGATTTCCAAACTATATGTCTGTCAGAGTATACTCACTCGCGATCTTTTTATTCAATGCACATAATTGCCTCTGTTTAACATTAAGTGACACCTATTAAGTGGTTGTTTTTAATTTTGTGATTATATTCTTCAATTTGGCCATTTAAACTCTATCAATGTTCATACGATTTTGATAACAGAAAATTTTGCATCACATTCCATGTGAAACTATTCCACTTCCATCAAGTTCAAATCAATGAAGAAAAGGGTTTTTAATTTTTCTCTCGTGCAATCAACAATAACGTAACCATAAAATCAAACAAAACATCAAGACAACAATGGAGTTCACAGGTGAATCATTCGAGAAGATCATTGTTTGCGAATGCTAAAACAAATTGACTTGGATAGTTAACGTCGCAGAGTATTGATGACTTTAATAACCAACAGCATTTGTTTTAACGCGCGTAATATATCACAGTATGGCAGTACTTTCAGAATAGTGACGTCCAGTTTTATTGATCCCTTTGTGAGTCGAATGGTAGGCGAATGATTGAGGCGTTCAACAAACATCCATTCTGCTTATAACTTATTCTGGTCTCACGATGGAGAGGAACAGGGGAACAAACATGACAGTTACGACCTTGCAGTTCATTGATGTCTTTATTGAGATAGTAGACACTTTTACTGCCATGACTGATACATACCTAAAAGAGTAAAAATTTGAAGGTATTGTTCTATAGGAAATTAAATTCCAGGAGAGATTTATTGCTTGGTTAACGATTTCAGAAAAAAATTAATAATTTACTTTAAAGTAAAGAAAGTGCATTTTGAGCAATAATATTAATATAAAACAATACATGTGAACTAATACGACTTAAACACGTGGGTTGATGTGTGTTTGAAAAATAAATACAAGAAACAAGAAAAATATTAATTTTTCGTTAACAGATTTAACCAATTTCTTTTTAATATTCATCGCAGTATGAGACAATTTGGTTAAAACTAGTAATATTCATTAATTACCCTTCGAATTATAGTAGATTTTTCTTTGCGAAATAATTTAATTCCTCAAATTATGTAATTACTATTACATTAATCATTATTGCACTTGTAATAAAAACAATGTGCTCGGCCGCAATTCTCGTGTGGCCTCATCGCTACTATCCAATGAAGACATCATATTATTAAATGCCATCTTTGAATTAATTTAAATAACTCACGCTATTTCTGAAATGTTTTGAAAATCTTTACTGCTCTTCTTCACGATTTTACAGTGGAATATACGAAGACGTATGAAAAACCGATTTTACATAACGTATATAGAGTACGATCTCAGTGTAAAATTGGGAAGTAGTTCGAACGCCTATTTGACCCTCAGGTTCTCCGTGTGATAATATTGGCATAGCGCCATGAACTGCCGTATGAGTAGAAGAACTGAGAACGGGAAGATATGGCTTTCAAATACCGTACCAATGTTGAATACATATACAATAATTGTTATTATGGATAATTAGAAAATCTGTGGGGTACTAGTTTTACGCAATATATTGAAACAATTTTAATGAAAGTAATAAACTCACTTGACCAATCGAGGGCCGTTCTTCCAGTCACATGGCATCTGGCGGATGCCAGAGAAACAATTCTAAAACAATACCAGCCCAGGGGAGGGTCTTCAGCTCACCCGCTATTCTTCCTCCATGAGTTCAACGATTCGTCTCCTTCTATCACGTTGTATTTATTTAGTCAACGTAAAAATATATTTCAAATAGAAATACCTTAAAATTCACTAATAGAAATCAAATATATATTAAAGTAAAAAGTCCGTTCAATCAATGCTTCTTTACAATAATTTTTAAAAATAAATACAAGAAACAAGTAAAATATTAATTTTTCGTTAACCAACCAACAGATAACCAACAATGCGGTGAAAGTAGTTAAAATAAAAAAGCATCACTATTTAAAATAAATGACAAGAGAATACGATAAACGAGACGTCATAATAAGTATTGAATAGAAGTTATTTTAAAATATCACGAGAATTTAAATTCATTTTATGGAGATATACTTATATTAATTTAAGGTTATAAATATTTCATGCGGCTAAGAATATAGTCAATCAAGTGATCAACAATACATAAGAAATGTCGAAAGTTGAATTATTTCATTTTTTCCACGGGGATTTCCAAACTACGCGTGCACAAAAATGTAATATAACATATATACATACATATATACATACGTATATTAAATTTTTGTGCACGCGTAGTTTGGAAATCCCCGTGGGAAAAATGAAATAATTCAACTTTCGACAAATTTTTAATGACTGAGACATGAATTTGCCTTTGAACGCACAATTGGGACGTTCACAACAATAATTACTTTTCATTAAAGCAAAACGACGAATGATGAAAAACATTTTAGTTGAATAAATTACATTTTTATAGGTATATGATATACAAGTATTCTTCGTACACCAATAAAAAGATTACTATCCAAGAAAACACCTCCGTTTCATTTTCAAAAAAATACGAAACCTGACGTGACAGGAGTTGCGAGGGTTTTATTACCCGCATCAGGAATACATTACTCAGAATACGTTAATTAACCTTACACATGTTTGATATGTATATGGCTCTCCTGTTGAGTCTGACTTCACCCTGCAGAGAAATCGGAAAAGAACACGTAGACCGTGACCCCACGAGAACCGGTCGCAAGGTTTTGTGTGGTCGGTGGAAACAAATGGGAGAATTACGTCGTCGTCGCATTGGCAAAGGATAGCATTAAAACGGCCACAGATCTGTTTAGGAAAGTTGCATGTTCTTCGATGGTGCCATTTTTGGATGACAACCACTTGCTGTTGACGCAGTCGTCAAAGGAATTCCAGAGATATCCCCCTTATGGGTGATTCTACGGGAATGGGGAAATTTGCGGCACACAAAGGAGTGAGGTCCATGCACAAACACTTCACGTTTTCAACAGATCCAACGTGTGTATACAAAATAACTGGAGCTGCTTACATTCGTTTCGGCGGGAACCCACAGGGTTACCACCACATTAACCGCTCCTGTAAGACCATCTTTATCTTGATAGGCGTGAATTTCAAAAAAATTACAAAGGAGTGGAACATGAATTGACAAAGGAGTGAGGACACACTCGTAAATAAATTATTATCAGTATCATGCACTTTGAAAATGATGATGTTAAATGGCCTAATCCATTTGTATCAATATGCTGTGCTAGCAAAAAATAAATAAATTTAGAAACAACAACATATATTTCCAAAATTTCTGTAGAATATCCCTGACATTCTTCTTGCGCCCGAAGAGAAGATATTCCCTGTCCTAAGTATTTCTTCATCCTTTCTGCGGGATATCACTACAACTTGCGCGTTTGTTAACTGCCATCCATCCTCAGTATGAACTCTTCTCTTNCATCCTTTCTGCGGGATATCACTACAACTTGCGCGTTTGTTAACTGCCATCCATCCTCAGTATGAACTCTTCTCTTATTCTCAATTACGACATTCTCACTGATATGCTTTTTCAAAAATTATAACTTTCGAAATACGCACATAAACAGTTAACGAGTTTTCAGGGAAGTACATAAAATGTCAAAAAAGCAGATACCGCTTATGATCACGTGGGCGCCAATAAATTAATTTAGTCTTCGGAAACAAGCACGGACCATCCCATGAATTCCGACTGAGACAGTGGCTGAATAAATATTTCTAAAAGTAGTTATTTCACAAGGATTAGTTGTCATCGATTTATTATTGCCAAAATAAATAGTAACCTAATTAAATAAACAATTAAAGAATTACGACATTTTATGGACGTGTAATATATATGAGTTTTTCATTGTTTTAAATTAGATTATATAATGGACGAAAATTGTAATAGAATAAATAAGTATTTTAGGCAGTCGAACAGTCTGTGACAAAATAGTCCACTTAACCAAAACAGTAAAGTATAGTGATCCTGACGAAACGGAACAGTCTTGATTGTGGTCTTGGATATACAATATGAAAGAGACAATTCACCATCCGTTCCCAAGGGCAGCGTTATTACGCCTTTTCACTAGTGGGTCAGTAACAATTTTGTTGTAGTATATTTTTCAACTTTATTTTTTATTTATAACTTTTAGTTTTTCTTTCCGTCAATTGTATGTCGACAAATAGATTACCAATTGTAGTTTATTTTCATGGATTCAAGTCAGCCCTTGTTCAATTAATTTGTTTTGTTTTATCAAGTGTGTTTTTTTTCACAATTGTTTATTTTTTCGATAATTATCATCCCTTTTTTTAGGAGATATCGATGAGGATTCAATGATATTTATTTAAGCAAAATAGATAAACAAAAACCATGATGCTAGTGAATTCGTGGGACGCTGTGATATATTGATAAATAATATTGCTATCTTTCGTTGTGACAAATCAAAAATGAATTGTTTGCCACTTCTGGTCGGTGTTCCGGTAATGTGTTAAGAGGAATTCGAATTGAATTTTTTGAGATCTCGTCTTTTATATTTCTCTTTGGTGAAAGATCTTCCGGCTGAATATCAGTTATCTTCAGACACATTTGATAATGATCGATTAAAAATAGCGGGATGTCGATGAAAATATTTTATTAAAATATGAATTATCTTTTTAAAGCGATGAAAAATACTTCGCTCACTCCTCAAAACAAATGCGACACGTGAGAACGGATGTCAGATATATACTTCAACTTCACGTCTTGTCTTTCCTCCCCGTCACTAACCCTCGTCTTCACCCCTTTCTCTCTCTCCTACGCTGCTATTCCGCACACGGGTCGCATTCCCTCCCTGCCCCCCCCCCTTCCCGCACATTTCCATCACTTCGTTGCCTGTGACATGAGAGCGTCTGCGCTGAGCAGCCGGCAGCAGCGTAGCCATTTCTATCGGCGTGTCACGCCTCGCGCCTCCTGCATCTCATCCACCGCGCTTCCACCCTCCCACCTCGCCTTCGAAAGCCCATCACTTCATCTCACTGGTCTTTGGATTACTTTATTCACACCCGATATATTTTGATAATTCGGAAACACACCGATACGTGTGTTCGTACGTACTATAATATCAAATCAAAACTAAGACTATTAATGGTCTATTGAACTAGTGGTGTAAAACCATTGCACATATGTTCTCACATACGTTTCTCCATCTGCATCATAGAGTGACAAATAATATCGGAAATATACTGTTTATGTAAATGTAATTTCTTTGTAGACGGAAATTGATGTATTTTCGTATCTGTAGTGCGTTTGCTGTACTCCTATGAATTTAGTCATTATCATTCCTTTCATTTCAGTTTACGAAAAGTGTTTTCTACGTCTGCTTGGTCCTCTAAAGATTATTAAAAATTATCACACTCTAAAGATTATTAAAGATTATTGCAACACTAATGAGTGTAGCAGACNCTAGATGTGTATAAGAGACAGGTACTATACGTACAGAAAATTTAAGTAAAATCTGTGGAACCGATGTAAGAAATATTCGAAAGTGTTCTTTGACCTTCATGTGAAGCACCCTTTGTTTTGAAGTAAAAATAAATAAATAATCAGAACACGTGCATCGACAAAAAAGGAAAATCTAACGTAAATACGAAATGCGAATTTAATTGATCGATCCATTTACTCAGAATCGCTGCAGACGCACGTTGTGCCGAAAACCACTTTTCAGAATCAGGGATCGCCAAAACGGATATTTCCGTCGAAATCTCGCTTTAGAATTTTTTTCACGAATACAATACTTTCTATATACTACGTACATGAGAAAGTAGAAAATAATCGAACTAATTTTTCGATACCAAACTACAATACAAAGTCGAGTGTAACTCTCCGAATCTTAGGTATATCTTCAAAAAATGTTCATGTCCGTAGATGATTAATTTCATACCGATTAGATGGTATGAAAAAAAGCCAACACTCTGATTTATAATATTGTGGTCAGAAATGACTTAGAAAAACAAATAATTTGACCGGAGAAAATAAAGTAAACATAATCTACAAATTGACTCCAATTCCTTTTAACAAAGCAAATCTATACACACAGCAATACATCGGACATAAGGCAAAAGAAAGGTAATACTTTTAATGTTTCAGTGTAAAATTTCATTTTTGGAGTGGTCATGGTGAAGTAACAATAAATATTTGATGACTGGACCTTTCAACGATAAAAATTACTTAGTAAGTGTTTCAGGTGT